>JAQBSW010009366.1:0-29211 GCA_029291075.1 Eudiplozoon nipponicum
GCCTACTATACTTTCAATATGTCTCTCAGCAGAAGCTGTACATTGAATAGTTATGCCTAAATCCTTAATTTCTTGCATAAGTTTAATCTCAAACACATCATTAATCACAGCATCATGAAAATAAACATAATGAAAGTTTGTTCTGTTACCTATTTTTAAAGCTCTCGTCTTTTTATTGTTAATTCTCAGCCCTAGTGTAATCAAATATCTACTCAAATCATACAAATCTAATGTCACATTATTTTTGGAGAATTCGACATTTTTTGGATCAATTGGGAAGATTATTTTTAAATCATCAGCGAATTTGCAAACTCGACCGTTAAGGATCTTAGTTTCCAAATGTGCAAATACGATTTTAAATAAAATTGGCCCCAAACTTGATCCCTGTGGAACTCCACTCGTTACTCGTTTCGATTTTGATATCAAATCATTTACTTGAATACTCATTCTTCGATTATATAAATAGTATTTAAGTAATCTAAAAATATTCGGATCAATATTCAACAAACTAATCGCATTCAAAATAGCATCAAAAGATATAGAGTCAAAAGCTTTTGAGATATCTATAAATACAATTAATGCATCTAACTTATTCTCATCTAATGAAATTACATGTTTCCACATAGAAAGCATATTAGTAGTTGTCGATCTATCTTTCGTAAAGCCATGTTGACATAAATCAAAATCAGCCGGCAACATACATTCTAAATGATCTAGTATCAATCGTTCTATTATCTTCAAAAACGAAGGGATAATAGAGATTAATCTATAATCACTGGCGCACGTTGGCTTACTTACTTTTGGCAACGGCTTAGCTACTATCGTTAGTATATCGATTGGTAATTTCCCATTCTTCAAAATTCTATTTATAAAGTTGCAAAGCACATTCTTTAAAGTTAAGGGTAATTGAAGCAGGTTATCAATCGAAATACCAAAGTGATCTTCTTTTTTTTTGATTTGATTTTTAACATCAATTTTATCAATTCATCACTGTCAATAACAAGTCCTGATTCCTGGTCTCCCAAAGGATCAGGTAGTTCCATAAAATTTCTTTCATTCTGTGGATTACATATCAAATTGCCAAATACTTCATCCAATTCACAGAGAAATTCATACTCAGTTTTATCCACAGGTAATATAAGCTTTAACTTTTCCTTATATTTACTGTAATCTGTGAGGAGTTTGTATCCTAGTCTAGGATTACTCTTCATTTTGGCCAAAATAATTCGTTCTGATCTTTGACGAATTATCAGCAGTGATGAATTAATTTCGTTATCAATGAAATCTAACCTCATTTGTTTAATGCTATTGATAAGACTACACTTTATTATATTGTCTCATTTAATTATCTCGTTCTAAATAAGGACGAAATTGGTCTACCAGATGAATTGCCTTTGCTACCTGATGCAATTTTGAGTGCATACAGGAAAAATATATCAAAATCCTGCCATTAGGATTTTAATTTAAATAGAACTCAAGTGGTATGGCGTCTTGTTATGCCAAAATAATTCGTTCTGATCTTTGACGAATTATCAGCAGTGATGAATTAATTTCGTTATCAATGAAATCTAACCTCATTTGTTTAATGCTATTGATAAGACTACACTTTATCATATTATCTCCCTTAATTATCTCGTTCTCAAAAAGGAAGAAATTGGTCTACCAGATGAATTGCCTTTGCTAATTGATGCAATTTTGAGTGCATACAGGAAAAATATATCAAAATCATGCCATTAGACTTTAATTAAATAGAATCTCCCAAGCGGCATGGCGTCTGTTATGCAATGATAGATATGGGGTAGCTAGTTAGATTTTCTCGTTTTAAGAGATTCTCAATAGGTTTAACCTGAAGTAAAGGCTAACCAAAACCATAAGTTGTTATATAACTTAAACTTGCGAATAGTATGCAGCAAGGGCGGCAAAATGGGTAGAGTCGCAGACACTGAAACAAATATGCTTCTATTTAGGTCCCGTCCGCGGCAAATTCCGGACAGTACTTGGAGAGTTCGCATTAACAACGAAACTGGTCTACTAGATGAGTTGTTTTTTAAACCTGATGCAATGCTAATTTCATACGTACAATATACACAGTAAAAATCCAGCCATCAGACGTCAATTCAAGTAAAGACATTTCGATTTACATGTAACACACACACACACACAAGGCCTAGTAAAACTCAAAGTAGATTAAATTTTGCGCCAAGTGAATACTATCGCCATTGCGTATTAGACCCATACAGCACTAAATGAGATGTCATGTTCCTACTTGGCCGACATGAAGTACGCAGACCACAGTTGCTTAAATCTTCTATTGTTAGCATTGTACTGTGTATGTGTGATTAGAGGCCTGACGATGGTACGGGAAAAATCGTACCATAACGTAGCCAGTCAACTAAGATTAGATCGCACCTCATTTCCAGTGGTTAACCTTCAGAAGAGAGGGACGAATCCGCACACAACCAATAAGAAGACACTCCAGGCGTACATAGAAATGAGGATCAATCGGATCTTTGCGAAACTGACAGGGCAAAGCGACAATCCTCGGATGCAAATCGCGGAGATTCAACAGTAGAATTAAGTTATATACATCGGTTTCGGCATAAGTGGCGACGTTTGCAACAGACTGCTTCTGGTTTGGCATCACCTAAATTCATTTTCACTGTTATATAGTCTAAGCAATTTATATAGTAAATGAGATACGTAAAATACCGATTAAATCTAATGCATTTTAAAGAGTGATAGCTCACCAATAATTTAGGCTTGTTGAATGGAAATTTCAAATCAATATATTGAACGTTGGCTACTTATAAAACATGGACGCTATAGCAGACCAAGAACTGTCAAATAGTTCCAAAATATCGACTGTTTAACAAAAATGGAGTAACAACCCGTTTTATACAAAATTAAATGAGCATTAGTTGTGCCGGCGGTAATAACAAATATTTAGATGGAGATTTTTATGTTGATGTGAATACTAGTCCCATTATGTACATACATTAGTCAGCATAAACTAAGCATTGTACAATGTAGAAAAGGTAATTCATCCAGTAGACCGGCTACGTACTTACAAGAAACTATTCACGTACTGTTCAGAATTTGCCACGGACAAGCCTCGAAACAAGGACATCTGCTTCAGAATCTGTTGGAAATTTGTACCTAGTGAGGTGTCATATAGAAGCCATATAAAGGAAAGGCTAACCAAGAAAAACTAATTAGTATATAAGTAAAAGATGTTTGTAGCATGCGGTACAGTGGCTCAGTGTTTAGAGCAAAAGATTCTGCAGCCGACGTGTCCACGTTTGAGTTCTTTGCCCGTGGCAAATTCTTGACAGCACGTAAATAGTTACCAATAAGGACGAAACCGGTCTACTGGATGAATTGCCTCTTCAACAATATACAATGCCTGGCTTCTATTGACAAACGTATATATCTAATGAGATTGCAAACTTGATTTAAATAATTGTTACCACCACCGTCGCAACCGATATTCGTTTAATTATCTGTTTAATTCAATACAAATTCGGCATGTAGTGTTGTATCTGTCATATATTGACAAAAATGTGGTGGTTAGTTGGAACTTTAGGTCTATAGATGTTCATAATAGGCTCCACCTAAAGGTTAGGGCATAAGTTTTCAAAGCAGAAATGCCTGCATTCGAGCAATGGCAGCAGAAAAGTCCCGACAGTGCGTAAATAGTTATCAATAAGGACGAAAGCGGTCTGCTGGATGAATCTCCTTTTCCCCACTATACAATATTTGGTTTGTACTGACTAATGTATGTATCTAATGGGGCATTTTGTTAGATTTTATCTTACAAGTCATGCAGTGGAGACCGTACATACCATTAATGTAGGTATAGTTGGACGAACATTGATTGCGCGGGCAATAATAACAATTTTTTAAAGCAAATTTACGATTTTGATATAAAAACTATATTATTTTATATATATATATATATATATATATATATATATATATATATATATATACTTTTATCAGAATAAACTAAGTATTTTATAATGTAGAAGAGGCTATTCATCCAGTAGACCGCGTTCTTTCTTATTGAGAAAACTTCATTTACTGTACAGAATTAAATAGATTTCATGTCCTGTAGGTACCAAGTTTAGCGATATAATCATTGACTAATTACTTGAAAAGTTGAATAATTGAATAATGAACGACTTACCTTTTCTGCATAGGTTCTTTTCATTATGAGTGCTTTTAGCCGCCAGATTTTCAATTTTAATTATTTTTTCCACGACATCCATACCGGAACACATTTCGTTTGAGTTCTG
Organism: Eudiplozoon nipponicum; assembly: GCA_029291075.1. Classification (NCBI taxonomy): domain Eukaryota; kingdom Metazoa; phylum Platyhelminthes; class Monogenea; order Mazocraeidea; family Diplozoidae; genus Eudiplozoon; species Eudiplozoon nipponicum. The sequence continues at coordinate 4,296 of JAQBSW010009366.1, forward strand.
AATTTTTGTATTTCCTTTGAATTCGTCGGAGGTGGAGTAGACCTCTGCTTGGTTAAAGTATACGTCGTGAGGCTTCTTCAAAACATTATTCGGACAAGTTCGTTTCATTTTGGTCAGCAACATTCACGAGCTTCGTATCTTCTGCTAAATTTATTTGTGAGAAGGGTGTGGACGGCTTCAAGTTTTCTTCATGCTGATACGTATTCCTTATAATTGATGCGTCTTGAACAATATCAGCAATTTCTTTAACACCACAGTAACTAGTTTCGCCTTCCTTGGAGGATGATATTTCTCTGAAATCAGGCAAACAAGTGTCTAGACCAACACCCCATGGTATTACTTTTGTTTCCAAAGCATCGTCGACAGTGTCCATGTCAATTATAGTAGCTTGATTAGCTGGACTGCATAGAATATCCGATTGACTCAATAGCTGATATTCAAAAAATAAGCATAGCCTATTCATTAGATTATAACGTGGAAGTTAATAATGAGGTTAATAATGTTTTTTTTATTGATCCGTATCTGAGTTGTAGTCATTTTGTTCGCTTGATAAACTTGCTGAATAAATGTTTTGCTTATGTGCGACTTACTGTTTCAAGTTGCGCTTTATTTAGTCAATCTAATGAGTAAGGTTCTCAAACATTATTATGCAACTGTTCAGAATTTTCTAATGGAAAATTGGGTCCAGTTTAGCCTGTGTGTATGTCGTTATTCGTTAGTTGTAATTGTTTTCAGTTAAGTCATTTCGTTTAACAAACGTAGTTTAGATTTTTGTAATAAGTCACGAACGATTTCTCTAAATATTGCAATGTATATTTTAGTAATCTTATTGAATAATAATGGATATTTTATAATGCAGACACTTTTACCCAATATCTTGTGACTATTATTGGCAATTTCTGTTTAAAATTATCGATGTTTTTCTATTTGAACCTTTTATATTAAGATATTTAAAAAAATCCCAATTAATATTTGGTTAGATACTGTTTGCGGCGGAGAACGAATATATATGCAATTGTGTATTAGATAGTACACACTTAGTTGCAAATTAGTTCAGTTGTGACCAGTAGGATAAGCCAAATACAGCATGAAAGGAAAGTATAGTCTCGTGCACATTCGTTTCGTGCTGACTCGCGACTCATCAGTAGGAGCCGGAATTGGCTGTTATGGCAATATTGATCATCCTAGTTTGAAAGTATTAATATTTGAGCAGCCAAGTTAAAGTTTATCAGCACATTAATAATGATTTGTATTGTATACATGAATAAGTATTAAATAGATAAGAACCACACACGTATATGTTTTCAGGTCGCCAATTCGCAGCTTGTAACTGATTGAATGAATGAATTCGATTTCTAACTTTTGCGGAAATTAAGATTTTTTGCATAACCCTTGGGTTTATAATACTGGAAGATACAACTCCTTTTTTGTTAGTGATCAATATAAATAAACTTGTTTTTATTTTAAATAAGTTTCGAGTTTAAAATTAGAATTAATTTTACATAGATAATAAAACATTATGTAGGTAAAGCAAATATTGTTAAAGGATTCGGTGGCAGGATAAATATAAAATTCAATTTGAAGTTTGGTAATTTAAAGGATAAGTTTACCGTTCGCCAGCAGAAAAACAAAGTAAATAAACGCGTATATTAACCATTAACGCGTTTAGTTATCACTATTACAGTCTTGGAACTCATTTTTTAATTGCTTGTAAGCATGAATTTAACAATTGAGAAGATAACAAATTAGTTCAGTTGTGACCAGAAGGATAAACCAAAGGCAGCATGAACGGAAAGTATAATCTCATGCACATTCGTTTCGTGCTTACTGGCGACTCATCAGTAGGAGCCGGTATTACGCCGTTTAACCACTATATATTTGGTCGAGAATGTGGGATAATAGGACGGTACAATCTCCTAGACGAATGTGTAAACCTGCAATAGTGAAGCTAACATAATCTAAAGTCTACGACAATGCGACTTCAACGCTAACTCACACTATTATATATATATATATATATATATATATATATATATATATATATATATATATATACCGAGTCTGTAAAGGATACTAACACTATGGCTATTGTGTTAGTAACCGATACCAACATTATTGTACCGAAAAGGTACATGGTACTAACACTATGGTTTCCAAGTCGGAACATGGTACCAACATGATGGATATCAATTTATGCTATAGTTCACCGAAATTGAGAATTACAACAATTCCTGAACACCTGTTACTCCAGTAAATCCATACACTCTGGCCTTGATCGATATCAGTTATCACATTTCGCGGTAAGCATGACATCATTCAATTCAATATATAACAGTTAAATACTGTTTTTGCGAACATAGTAACAAATTAGTTCAGTTGTGACCAGAAGGATAAACCAAAGTCAGCATATTCGTAAGCATAAATTGATATTCATCAGGTTGGTACCATGTACCGACTCGGAAACCATAGTGTTAGTACAATGTACCTTTTCGGTACAATAACGTTGGTATCGGTTACTAACACAATATCCATTGTGTTAGTATCCTTTACAGACTCGGTATATTTATTATATAGTGTGAGTTAGCGTTGAAGTCGCATTGTCGTAGACCTTATATGATGTTAGTTTCACTATTGCAGGTATACACATTCGTCTAGGAGATTGTACCGTCCTATTGTCCCACATTCTTCGACCAAATATATTATGGCTAAAGGGCGTAACACTGTATCCTAATGATGAGTCGCCAGTAAGCACGAAACGAATGTGCATGAGATTATACTTTCCGTTCATGCTGCATTTGATTTATCCTTCTGGACACAACTGAACTAATTTGTTACTAGGTTCGCAACACCTAATACATACTTGCATATATATTAGTTCTTCGCAAAAAACAGTATTTAATTGAGAAGATACTTTATATGAAATATTACTATTTTGGCTAGATACCGTGCGACTAAAATGATATTTATGAAATCGATGAAATTTTCTTGGGTTTAATTGACGCATATTTCAAAAGGAACAATCTTAAAGAAACTAAACAATTGCTTTTGTGTAGTGCTAGCATAACATGTATATTCTACACGAATGACAGACGTAGTTATGTCATTCCTTGAATATTCCGTATTTCTAAGTTCACGGCGTGCATGTATCCTTAATAGATGGGTACTAACTGGTTTCGTTATTTGAAGGCTTTATCAGAACGTGTTTTATCAACTGGAAATGTTGGAATTTCAGTTATTGCCGACTAACTAAATACTTTTTTAGGTGTTCTTTCTCGCCTCATCCTCAGTTATTCTATGCAAAAGTCATTTTAACAAAATTATGGTGAATGTGTTTTGTAAGAATTTTGTATTGGGTACCGGATGATGAGGTTAGAAATGTCGCCACGAAACTTTGTAAGTCAACTGGCATTAATTGAAGCTACAATATTTTCAGTAGATTGCACCAGTTTTGTTGAAGTCTTTTGAATTACGAAACCAGTCACAACCCATCCATCAAGGATACAGGCACGGACGAAATAATAATAATAATAATACTAATAATAATAATAATACCTACTAATAATAATAACATATACTACTACTACTACTAATACTACTAATACTACTACTACTACTACTACTACTACTACTACTACTACTACTACTACTACTACTAAAACTACTACTACTACTACTACTACTACTACTACTACTACTACTACTACTACTACTAATAATACTACTACTGTTACTACTACTAATAATAATAATAATAATAATAATAATAATAATAATAATATAAATAATAATAATAATAATAATAATAATAATAATAATAATAATAATAATAATAATAATAATAATAATAATAATAATAATAATAATAAGATACCTCACAAAACTATCAAATTTATAATATTCATACATCGTTGTTCACATTTCATAAGTCAACATACAGACTCTGCCTAATTTATGAAAACATTCAAAAGATCATTTATTAACTATTTAATCAGTGAGTAACATTAGAGGTCGATTAAACGCTCGAAACCCACCTTGTTCTTAGCCAATAAATGTGGTTCAAAGGAATGATGCACACATTAGGTGCATATGCGTATTGAAGGTTAAGGTATCAATACAAATTAAGAGATTAAATAATAAAGGAGGCAATCCAAGTTACTCGTTCGTAAGACCAGATGCTGCTCATTAAACCAACTGAATAGAACAAGATATACATCACGTACAATTTTTATTATAGCATACTATTATCTAAGTATATATATAATTATAAACTAAGCATTGCGCAAATTTGAATCGGAAAATCATCCAGTAGACGGGTTTTGTCATAGTTTGGATATCTGAAAGTACTTTCTAGAATTTTCGACGAACAGGGCTCGAACCTAAGCATCTTTGCTTCCACTGAGCCACCCTGCAGCACGCTAGATACAATTTAAAATTATGTACTAACTAATGTACTTTGGTTGCCTTTCCTTTATGTGAGCCTATATGACACTTCAAATCTGTCATTATAGAACAGATACCATATATATACCATATATATATATATATATATATATATATATATATATATATATATATATATATATATATATAGGTAAATATTTACATTACGAAATAGTACTAATATTTTGATGTTCTCTGTGTTTTTTTGGAATTCTAAACTTAGCCTAGACAGATTAAACCGAATTCATGGTGTATGCTGACTGCTATGTGAAATTTTGAAGACTTGGGGGCCCTGATTGCGAACAAAATTACGTAAAAACTAACCACATTCTGAGTTCCGGGATTTGCGTCGACTGCGACTAATAATGGAGTTACGTGAGGCTTTGCATAATTTGTGTGATGGATTTGAGTTGCTCCTAGCTTGGCCTGGTCACTTACCATCTCACGCACAAATTCACATTCAATGGGTGCTTGAGAATAAAAGAAAATTAAATGAAAGCAATGTTGATTGCAAGAAAATTCATTTATTAAACAAAACAATACAAATAGAAACACTAAATGTAGAGTTACAAACGTAAAGTTAAGATTACAACGGAAACAGCGGAAGACAAAATAATTGCGTGAAATATACTACTAACATCCATGAAAATATGTAAAATATACCTAATTAAATAATTCAGGTAAGGATGAATGAACGAAGGAAAGAATAAAAGAATAATTGTATAGGATGAATGAATGAAACAATAAATAAATGATAGAATGGAAAAAGGAAGGAAATGTATAATGAAAAAGTAAGTACGTGAATATATGCAAAAAATAATGAATGAATTCAAGAATGATTCAACGAATGTATTAACAAAAGATAGAAGGAAAAAATAACATGGGAATGACTGAACGAAGAATTAATGAATGAATGACGGAATGAACAAATGAATGAGTGAATAGTTTAATGAATAGATGAACAAATTAATGAATGAATGGAAGAATGAATTATTTAATATATGAATGAATGAGTTAATGATTAAATGAAAGAATGAATGAATGAATCCATTAGTCAATAATTTAATGAATTAAATAATGAATTAATGTATTAAGGAATTATTGAATTAATGAGTGAATTAATAAATGGTTTGTTGATTGAATAAATGAATCCGTGAAAGAAAGGATGAATGAAGGAATCAAGGAATGTTTTATGGTATGACTGAATTAATGCATGAATGATTGAATTAATCATTAAATGAATAAATGAATGTTTGATGGAATGAATTAACGAATGAATTAGTATATGAATAAGTGAATGACTAAATGAATGAATGAATTGATGGATAATTAATTGAATGGCTGAATGAATAAATAAATGCTCAATAATTTGACGGTTCGAGCAAATGCGATAACGATTATTGGTCTAAATGAATGAAGGATTTATTGAACGGTTGAATGAATTAATGAATGAATGAGTGAATAATTCAATGTATGAATGAATTAATGAATGAATGGATAAATTTATTATTGAATAATTGAATGAATAATTCAGTAATTGATTGATTGAATGAATGAAAGGAATGAATGAATGAATGATGTTATTAATGAATGAATGAATGAATTAATTAATTAATGGATTAATTAATTATTGGATTAATGGATGAATTATTGAATATATGAATGAATAATTGTATTAATGTTTTAATGAATGACTGATTAATTTGCTTAATTAAATGAATAAGGGATTGAATATATGTGCGATTGAATGTATGGACGGTTGAATGTGTGAGCGATTGAATGAATGCCACGTTTGACTATTTAATAATAACTTTTTAAACAATAAATTTATGCATTCGTTATTTCTGAATTTTCAAGTAGGTTTTATATCAACAAAATCTATTTTTGTTCAGCAAAGTCGGGTTTGTTTACAAATAACTGAAGCATTGTTTTACCCTACATATTGTAACGTTCAAATTTCAGCGAAATCTTCTTTAGCTGTATAATTCCTCCATTTATCTTTACTACGTGATAATCAAGAGCTACGAGCTGATGAAGTATACTACTTCACCGCCCCAAAGTTATGTCAAAAGAAATAACAAGTGGAATGTGGATAAGTTAATCCTTGCTAACTGCGCACGTTTATGGGTGTATTTCTGCATTAATTTGATTCATTGCTGTCAAAAACAGCCACAATTTTTAATAAAATGTTTGTTAGAATTGCCAAAAATGGATGAAACCCCTATCATTCCGAATATATATATATATATATATATATATATATTATAGTGAAAGATGTAGTTATGTAAAATTGAACCGAGTAATACTATTCTCAGTTGAGCATCGTATTTTTAAAATAATAAATTTCATTGATTGAATGACCGGTAGAAATAAGTGGGTTAGATCTTATTTAAATTGAAATTGTTGGCTTGAATGTGCACACACTGGCAAAACATACATACTTAGAATTACATTTGCAGAACGGTTTTCTTGCCACGTAGATTAGTTGACAAGTATCCTTTGAAAGTTGGCGGAGTGCAAGCTTCAAAAGGTGAATCTCCGCGATTTGCCTTCTCGGGTCGTTGCTTTGTACTATCAGTTTCGCAAAGATCCGATTGATCCCCATTTCCAAATACGCATCCATTTTGTCTTCGTTCAGGCTGGGTGCAAATTTGTCCCTTTCTTCCGAAGGCTTCAACATAGTTCATTCTAAACTCTGGAAATGAGGTACGATATAATCTAATAAGATTATTTCGGACCTCATTTATAGTGGTTAGTATGAACGACGTTGAAGTCTTCTGAGGAAAGGGACGAATTCGCACACAACCTGAATGAGGACAAAACGGATACGTACTTGGAAATGGAGATCAATCGGATCTTTGCAAAACTGGTAGTGCAAAGCGACGACCCACGAACGTAAATTGCGAAGGTTCAACGTAGATTAATTATCTGATTTAGTATATGAATTGCATTCAATCTACTTTGAAATTACTATTTTATAATTAATATATGAAAAATATATAAATCTATATATTTCAAAATCTGAAATGGAGTATTTAATAAGAAAGGACTCTAAAATCACTTGTCCCATCAAATCGGGCAATTTGCATTTTGTGCATTTAGGAAAATAATGCATTAGCAGAACGTCATTTACCTGGTGCATTGACAATGTTTGGAGTATCCTGCTCTTCTAAGTCTACATGAATTTTCTTAGTAAGCCACTCGTTGCAGCGCGATATTGAAGCTGCACTATTTGGATCATAATTCAGGCCAGATTTCGACAGCTTGCTGAGCATATTTTGGATAAAGAGGAAGTCTCAGAAGCTGTGTAATCCTTGTTAGATGTCTGTGATTGTAGTTCTAGTTTATTACCTTTCCCATCTGTTATGCGGTTACAATGATGGTTTGCAAAAGAGAATACCCACATATATAAAGAATCATAGATCATTGAATAAATAAAATCAATAAAGACCAAGAACAATGTGTCAGTATAAAGCATGAACATATACCAATAATTAAATACTGTTTGTTGCGGAGAACTAATATATATACAAGTATGTATTAGGTGTTGCGGAACCTAGTAACAAAATTAGTTCAGTTGTGACCAGAAGGATGCAAACCAAAGTGCATGATCGGAAAGTATAATCTCATGCACATCTCGTTTCTGTGCTTACTGGCGACCTCATCAGCAGGAGCCGGCTACGCTCCTAAACCATTATATATTTTGGTCAAGAATGTCGGATAATAGGAAAGTAGAATCTCCTAGACGAAGTGTAAATCTGCAATAGTGAAGCTAACATCGTATAGTCTACGACAATGCGACTTCAACGCTAACCTCACACCTACCCTTTACAGACTCCGGCATATATATTATATATATACCAATAGTTATAAGGAAAACATTTTATTATAATGGAAGCTGATTATAAATTTGCGTTAGATATGACTCCAATTATGATAAATATTTAATACGAAGTTGTCTACATGTTATAGTGTGTTAAGTAAAGCTTATATTTGTTCAGATATGATCAAAATGTTATACCAAAAGCAGCAGGTGCTAAAGATACAATTTCATGCTCACATGAATTTCGTGGATACTGATGATTCACCGGCAGGAGCTTGTAATAAACCCTATGTCTACTATGAATTTGGTCGATTAATGTGGGGCGGTTTTACGGTAAAATCTACTCCAGGAATGTCTATTCAAGCTGTAATGCAGTCAACTTCTTACAAAAACTTTGGCAATAGAATTCAAAGCGAGCACACTATATTTGATATAAACCGAGCCTATAAAGTGTACTGAAGTAATAGTTTTCGAGATGTTCTGCTTTTGAAGCGTACTAACACAGTGGTATTTGAGGTAGGATAAAATTTACAGAAGTTGATAATTAAACCAAATTTTGAATAAAACTCCAGGAAATCCATACGCTCTGAAATAGATCAACGTCAGTTTTCATATTTCGCGTTATTCATGACACTTTCCAGTTAAATAATTAACATCTAAATATTCATTGTTCTGGAATTTTAATATATATTTGTAATTGTGTGTTAGGCATGGTGTACGCAGTAACGAAATCGCTCATGTTGAACCAAAAGGATATAACAAATAAAGCATTACCAAAAGTTATAATCTCATATACACATACGTTGTGTTCTTACTCGTTGTCAATCATATGTACTTGTACTACATCCTACATCCACTATCTATTTGGTCAAGAAATGTAGGAAATTTGGAGGGTACAATCGTCTATTGAGAAATTTACGGTACAATCTCGTAGAGAGAGAGAGAGCGTTGTATGATACACTACTTGACGAAATATATAGTTGTTTTAGGTCAAAGTAGCGACTCCTATTATTGAGTCTTGTTTAAGCTCGTAATGCATGTGCCCAGGAGATTTTACCTCACGTCATGCTGACTTTGATATATCCCTTTCTCCGATTTAAACTTAACTGCTGTAAGGTTCGCATTGCCTAATACAAAATTGCATAAAAAATATTTCGTGGCAAAAAGAATATGTAATTCTTGTCAACATGTCCTAGTAACTATAAAAAACAATTCTGTATGAATTGATTCAATGTTCTCCTTGTTTAAAAAATAATTGCCTACCTGTTTAAAATATATCATCAACCTATCCTAGCTAAATATTAAAATAATCCCTATTCAATTTCGGGTATAATCATGTTTATTCTGTTCGAGTTATCATTGATAAATGTAAACGGGTTTTTTTAGTTTTAAAGCCACTTTAGATTTTTATCCGTGGTTATTTTTATAAATATGACGCTCCATTGCCAAATGCCCCATAAAAATATTATTTGTATCTTAAAATTTATTTTCAATGGAAATTCCGCAGACCGATGACACTGTCGATCTAAATTTGTTTAGTAAACATAAATAATAATGGATAATAATTATTTGTCAGGAATGAATTTTGGCAAAGAAGTTATTGCTAAATTTAAATTTATAAATTTATTTGTGAAAGATATTTACACCGTGTAATATTAAACTATTTTAAATACTCTTTCTTTCTCGATTAACAAGATATCAAATACCCAGCCAATATTGGTATGAATATTTAATGATTAATATTTCGATCGACACTCGGGTCGTCTTTTCAACATCCCCGACCCGTCGTTCAACAACCAACATGGTTGAAAGAAGACAGTCGAGGCAAACTCCTTGTTGGGTCCAACACGAATGAGATAATTAACCCACTGAATTCTACTTCGCTAACTTATACATAGCTTAAACAAGAAGTCACGTATAAATTAATTACGTTCAGACCCAGGTTTCTCGATGCATACCATAATCGCCCCATTGTTAGTTTTTCCGCATCTAGTCTTTAACTTAGCACTATACATACACAAATGCAATATAGACTTTATGCGTACATGATTGGCATGACATATTTTATCACCTATATTGTTTACATATTTGAATAATGCTTCATCAATTCATGTGCTTAAAATAATCTTGAAATATCGGATACAAGAAAAAGAGAAAAATTTTGAGTCTCAATGCTTTTAATTCGGTGGTTAGTCTCTTTGCAATATTAGTTTCGCAAAGATGCAATTGATTACCGTTTCCAAGTACTCATCGATTTCGTCTTCGAGGCGGCTGGGTGCTGATTCATTCCTTTTCTCCAAAGGCTTCATTATTTTCAGTGGTTATTTCAAAAGACTGTTAAGGTGAAACTGATAGTGAAAAGCAACTACCCACAAATGAAAATCATGGAGACTCAGCATAAAAGAGTAATATTACCACACGAAATAGTAGACTGCATTCCATTCAAGATAATAAATTATCAAGCTGTGAACAGATATAACGATAAAATAAAAATATTGATGTTACATAGGCTTACCCCGAATGGAAGGCAATCCAAAAACCTAAGTCAGTATAAAATTAAAAAGTGGGTGTACTGTGCTGCAGGGTGGCGCAGTGGGCTGAGTCACAGACTCGAAAACTGATATGCCTTAATTCAAGCCCCGTTCACGACAAACCTTTATACAGTATTTTAAGAGTTCCCAATAAGACCGTAATCGGTCCACTTAATGAATTGTCATTGCTATCGTGACCCAATGCTTCGTTTACAATGACAAATATGTATATAATAGGATTGTGGCTTATAAACAAGTTCGCAGCCTTGATTCAAATATTTGTGATTACCACTCGCAACATTATTCGTTGTCAAATTGTAAAACTCTTAGTTTGTACACAGTTAAAGCCCTTTAAAAAAGTATGTTGAAGTAAGGTGAAAGTACAACATAGGAGTATAGTAAAGATAGATAAAGTCAGATAAAAATAAGAAACAGGAGGAACAAGACAAGGGCCTTTATGCCGAGAAGATATTAGGATAAAATAAAAATTACCTTAAGTTAACTAATAGAAAATAAGAGATTTAACTGAAAAGAAAATGAAAGATTTTAAACAGAACAACGTTATAATGAACACAATTTAATTTTCATTATATTAGGGGTTTTCAAACTTTTTTTATAGCAAAAACCGAATTATGTTTCCTACTCTTTACTAACATTATATAAAGTATTGCATCTAATGATTTTTCAATTGATGTAATCATCATTAAATGTCATCTGGAATTTATTTAAAAAGATTATCTGCATACAACTGTGTACTAGGTATTGCGCACCTAGTAACAAATTAGTTCAGATATGACCAGAATGAAAAACCAAAGACAGCAGGAACGGAACGTGTAATCTTGTGCACATTCGTTTCGTGCTTAATGGCAACTCATCACTAGGAGCCGGTATTGCGCCCTTTACCTACTATATATGGGGTTGAAGAATGTGGGAGAATTGGATGGTACAATCTCCTATATGAATATGTAAACGTTAAGTACTGCGATTTCAGAGTCAACTCACTATATATAATATATATACCGAGCTTGTAAAGAGTACCAACACTATGACTATGGTGTCAGTAACCAATACCAACACCACAGGTGCGGAAAATGTACATGGTACCAACACAATTGATTTCAAGATATGCTAAATTCCACCATATTTGAGAAATACAACTACTTCCGAACACCTGTTACTCTAGCAAATCTATACACTTTGGGCTTAATCGATATCAGTTATCAAATTTCTTGGAAATCATGACATCATTCAATTAAATACATAACAGTAACATACTGTTTGTGACAGAGAACTAATACCGTCTTATTTTCCCATATTTCTCACACAAATATATATTTGGGAAAGGGCGTAATACCGACTTCTACTAATGAGTCGCGTGTAAGCACGAAACGAATGTGCACGAGATAATACTTTCCGCTCATGTTGTCTTTGATTTATCACTCAGGTCAGATTTGTACTAATTTGGTACTAGGTGTGCAACACTTAATACACAAATGCCTATATATTAGTTCTCCATCACAATAGGTATCTAACTGTTTTGATCTTCTTAGACATTTACGTTGGTAGATTGTTATTTGCTTACATCTTTCCCAGTTTATAGTATATTAAAGCAAATAAATCAATGTTAGTGGTAAGAGCATGCGTAGATGAGATTACACGTTTCGCTCGAGTTGAAGTGTTCATATCCTTCTGTTCTTACTTTTATTTACTAATTAACGCGCCATTTAAAAAATACACAATCTTTTGGAATGCGAGTCTTAATAAAGTTTATAATACTCTTTGAATGTGCAAAAGGAAAAAGAAATTGTATCATATACAAGAACCGTTTATTTGTCATATAAATCTCAAGTATCTTTCTATATAAATGGAAAGGAAAAACAAAATATGAAAATGTGGAGAGAGAGCGTGTGTGTGAAATAAGAGAACAACCAGTCAATTGTGTGCATCATCTCAAATTAAAGCTCAATGCCGAACATGATTATTCTGCTTGCGTAAATCCGGCTGCAATTTGTTTACGTAAAAAGATTCGTATCTGGCTAAACCGTTTCTGTTATTGCATTTAGTAATTATCTTAAATGCAATGCCTGGAGAAAATACGTGTGAAGTTTCAACAATGTTTATTCTCCATTTTATTTAAATCAGATTAATAAATATTTGCAAATTGCAGAACACATTTTTGAAACCTCAAACGTATGTTCTCCAGACGTAGCATTTAAGAAAATTACTTATTATTATAACAGAAGGAGTTAGCCGTATATGAAGCTTTGTGGATTAGAAAACTGCAGCCGGATTTATACAAGTAAAAGAAGCATGTTCGAGCATTGAGCTTGAACTGCAGCTGATTGAACGCAATTAATTGGTTGTTCCCTTATTTCATACTCTCTACTTGTTTACGTTTTTCTATTTTGTTATTCCATTTAATTTCTATAGGAAGATGTGTTCATTTGTAGATACTTGAGAAGAATATGAGAAAGAAATGGTTCTTTTATTTGATAGTATTTCTGTTTCTTTTTTCACATGGAAAGGATAATATGAAAAAACCAATATAATTTAAGCTATGCCACCGTTTGTTAATCTTATTGTGGTCTGGAGTGTTACCCACGTGATGTTATCAAGTTATAGTATGTTTACAGTTTAGACATTCAACTTAATATTTTTAGCTATCGATTTTTCATTTGTTTATTATATTGTCTGGTTTTATAACGTTGCATGATTGAAATAAATTTTATTCAAATTACCTCGATGGAATGTAAAAATGACTTCGAATCGTATTTTAAATTAGAGGTTATATAGTTGACCTTAATGATTTTTTGCATTGATCTTGGAGTGTATTCTGACTGTTTGAAACGTTGAAAGAATTATGCTTTTCAAGCTGACTAGAAGCGTGTCCACACGCGGCATCGATTTTCTCGATTTCCGAAGACTGTAGAGATGTAGTGCGTTGGCCAAATCTGCCGGGTCGAATCTGTCTAGGTGTTAAATGTACGCTCTGTCGTTGTCCGTTTTTCCTTATACCCTCTGGTGATAGAACTGCACTGGTCACAGTGAATCGTTGCTGATTTACATTTATATGGTTTAATAATAAATATTAGATTGCCTGAGAGCACAATTTCATCAATCAACAATCATCACGAGCAAAATACAAATTTCGGGGTAATGCGAATTCTCTCAACTATTATGCTCCTGCTTAAATGTATCATTTATATTTGCCGTCTATTTTCTATTTTCTTATTCTTAGATAAAAAGTAAATAATAAGTAATATACAGTACTTGATCTTTTTAAAAAATAATCGACCTATATATATGGTAAAGTGAGTATAAACGTTTTTAACTGTTGAATAAATAAGTTTCTTTTTAGAAAATACAGCAGAATAGATTCTATACCATATTTCACCGAATACTGAGAATGAAAACATTACAACCCTTATTTGGGGCATTTTCCAATAAGTTTTTATTTACTAACAGGACAGAATAACTAATGATTTAACTAAATATTGCATGTGGTAACAGCGATATAATTATAAGTTAAAAAGTTTCAAAATAAGATAATTAAATGATAACTCCCGTAACTGGATTTCATTCATATGCAAGATTTTGTTTAAACTTTTATAAATTTTAAAGGAGCATTTGTTGCGCGGGCCGTAATAACAATTAATTTAATCAAGTTTTTAATGTTTCATGGTTATACATTCTATTAGATGGGGCCTATATGACATCCTTCAGACATAAGGCTTCTACGAATTATCTCAGATCTGTCAATATAAAAGAGACCACACTACCTTGGGAAGTGAAATTGAATTGAACATTCATATAATTCAATAAACATTGGCTGCGTGGTAGTAAATTGAATAATCAATATTGTGCAGTGTGGAATGAGAGGATCATTTCACTTGCTTGAAATGAGTTCACCATCATTCTAATCTTCAAAAAAGGCAATAGCAATTCGTGTAATAACCATCACGGTATAAGCTTGACTCCTGTTGTAACTAGGTTATTCGTTTCGATTACCTTATATCGGCTCAACACTTCGTGTGAATCACATACTAGAGAAGAAGAAGACGGATTCCTATCCAAATGAGGTTGTAGAAATAATATTTTTAACTTAAGGCAAAATTTTTAAACAGAAAAATGTATATCGGTGTACAAAAAGCCGCTTTTTCTAAATTTTATGTGCGCATTCAACTTATTTAATGATGATGCTCTATTAGATTTTATGGCAAATAGTAGTATGCCCAGTAAATTTGCAATTATAATGCGTTCTCTTGAAAAAGAACAAGTCCAGTTGCTATATATTACACGATGAATTGTCGCGCGAATCTACTAATAGCAGTAGTATCCATCAGTAATGTGTATTTTTCAATTTCTGTTTTATTTTGAAGTATATTCATTTAAAAACTATACTCTAACACATGTTCAGGATGTAAGCGTTTTTGCTCTCCCCGTCGTTAGATTGGTCTGTATTGGCCTTGCAGACGATATCCTTTTACCATGGGACGACTGAAGTTGTTGCACAGGCAAAGTTGAATAGATGAGCTGATTTCCTTCCGTCTATCGCTATGCAATTTGCAGACTCGTAGATACGAAGCTACGTCTACTGTAACATCCATTACTGACTTCGACTCTCCGGTTTGAAGATAAAATTATGGAAGTAAATGACAGATTTACATATCTTGATAGCTGTATCCATATCTTGGTGGATATGAGTGACAAGGTAAATATGAGGATCGCAAAATCTATAACAGCTTGCTTCACCCTTCGCCATTATGAAGAAATTTGGGTATCTCACTCTGTCTTACACGTCGAAGATCTCACACGCATGCAGGCATTCAACTACCGTCATTTGATAAACTTGACCAATAAAAGCTACCAACATTGGATAAGCAATCCAGACACCCGGAGACGTATTGTTGGCTTGGCCAACAACGGCTCTTAGTAAGACAAATTAATAAGGTTTCATCAATTGCGCTGGCAGGTTACGTTCCATGTCTTCTTTCAACTCGTTTGTCAAATAGAGCAATATCTTCGTATTCAGTGCCAGATTGGCATATGAATCAAGATGGGCAATTTCGACACGGCAGAAACAGCCGAAGATAAGGTAGTATAGAGTTTACGGTCACCTACGATAAAGTTTGTGTGCGCATCATAGCTCTTGATTAAAAGGCATGTGCGATATTGCGTCCAATCGACATCAGTAGCAATCTTTTTGCGGATATCAAGTTGTTGTTCGACGACTGGTTAAATACAATGGGATTGGTGTTTACTTCAAGCTTGCAAACTTGATTTAAAGAGTTGTCATAACAATAGTTTCGCGTGCCCAAATTTACGATACCAGCAAAAATATCAACTTATGCTATTATCAACTGTGTTCTTCTACACCTAAAGTTTAACTTAATCTTGCATTTAAATGACTATAAATAACACTCCAGCCTTTAGTCGGACACCTGCTCAATTGAAAAAATTGTAGTTTCTGAACGTGACTTAGTTTATAGCTAAAAAATCCTGCATGTTTCAGGATCCGAACTCTTCACCTTGAGTAATGGGCAATGGCCACCTTTAAGACAAATAATGAACAAAAGTCTTATCTAGGGCAGACATTATTTCAACAGAAATTCCTCGCAGAAGCGTCCGTATAAGAATGAAGCAGTCAGCCCAATGAGAAAAGCAGACTTAGAGCTGAAGTGAACATAAATTAATTAATGTGTAAATTTGTTTTATTAAATCGATGCTCGTTGTGCGAGAAAAATTCTATATATAATTGAGTAAAATAAAGCATTTGTCGTACATTTAAAATGGCTTCTGATGGGTTGGAAACGTTGATTCAGGCATTGACTTCTCAAATGAATAATTTAACTGCAGAATTAGGCATAATTAAGTCTCGTCTGGACGATACGCTAATAATAAACACAGACGACATACATGTACGTGGACCATCCAACATAGGTGGACACAACAATGGCGACCGCGCCGAAGAGGAATCAGGAGGAAATATGCCGGCGTTTTCAGCCGAATCGACGAGTTATTTCAGACCGTCATCAGAGTTTAAGCCGATGTTGGCACCACAAGATGTGGAAAGGCCACAGTTGTGGTTCGAAAAATTTGAAGCATCAGTTCGAGCCCAAGAATTTACATTGGAAGCACCTATTGTGCGTGTAGCTGTGCAGGAATTACTGGACCGGACAGTAGCAGTCCAATTGGAATTGCCGGTTGACCTCACGTATGAAGAATACAAAAGACGCGTGTTGGATCATTTCCGGTCTAGGCCTCAGGAAGTGTTCTTAGAATTATACAGCCTGAAGCCATTAATGGGTGAGATGCCCATGGATACCATGGCACGTATCAAGCGGTGGTTCTCGAATCTTACCGAGTCTTTACCAGGCTTGCAACCACATGAGGCCATCATGTTCATGCTGCTGGATCCTACTAGATACGGAGAAATATCCAGCAGCCCAGGAGGTCTTGAAGAGAGACTTCACGCTCTTCAAAGCTCGGTCATAATGACAAATAAGGTGGCAGCTGCATCTCCACGCATGGGTACAGTTACAACATCTGACAGGAGCGACATACCGTATTGGAATTCTTCGCGTCATAATAAGCAGTTCCGCGACAGAAGGCAACAGCCAGTGGCCTGGAAGCAAAGTCAGTATATAAGGACTCCGGCTCCGACGAATACGGCGTATAAGCGGCAACAAAACCCATGTACTGCCCCTCGAGAACGACCAGTGCAGTGGGGTAACAGGGTGAACAATCTCACAAATAATGGAGGGAGAGAACAAGGCACAAAAATTAATCCTTTGGTGGCTCCGACGGGTAGATCGAACGAAGACCAGCAGAACAAACCAAAAAGTGGTCCGAACCAGATGGCTTGTGAAGAAAAGGAAGTGTGGGAAACACTGCCAAATGTAAGAATTTTCATTAAAGTTAAATTTTTAGAACTCTTCAACGGACAGCCAGTAATAATGCAATTGGATACTGGAGCGGATGTGTCGGTACTACCATTGACTTGGCCATTGAACAATATAAAACCTACGAAAGCAAGTTTATGTCAGGCATCGGGCGCATCGATGGTGGCTGTGGGCGAGTGGGACACAAAGTTGTTAATAAATGAAAAGGTCTATCATATGTCTTTTGTTGTTTCGAATACGCAGACGCCCTTATTGGGACTTGATTTCATTAGAAAATGGGTTAAGACGATAGACTGTCAAAATAAACGGGTATACCTATCGCGGCCTGAAGGAATAAGATCAATAAAGTCTATAGGTAACCATAAGATTCAAGAGGAGACCAGTTGTCTGCCTGAGTGGTGGAAGAATCTTCAAAACCAATATAACAGTATATTCCAACTGCCTGATTGTAGCGAGCGTCCAGGGCCGACGGTCGACCAGTTTAAGTTATGGTTAGAACTAAATGATGGTTACGAACCACCAAAAGTATATGGTGCCCCTCCCAAGAAATTAGAAGCAGCGACTCGAGCAAACCAAGAAATGATAGAACCGTCATCATCTGTTTTTCGTGCTCCAATGGTTTATGTTACGAAAAAGGATGGTTCGCTCCGACCGGCGGCTGATTTTAGGCAATTGAACTCAGTAACCAAACCGGACCCGTATCCCATGCCGGCTCTGCGTGATCTGTTCTTACAGCTAGCGGGAGGCAAATGGTTCGCCGTGCTTGATCTTAAACAGGGATTTTGGCAAATAGGCGTGCGGTCCGAAGACCGATGGAAGTTAGCGGTACAATTACCCCAAGGTCATTTCCAATTCACTCGGGTACCATTTGGCCTTAAAAACGCACCGAAAGTGTTCCAAAGGATGATGGACTCGTTCGTGTCTGACTTAACTTGTACAACAGCTTACGTAGACGATGTTATTATATGGGCCACTACTGAACACGAATTACGTGTGAGGCTGCAGAAGATGTTGGCCAAAGCAGTAGAATGGCGATTACATTTTAATCCAGAAAAGGTACAGATAGGTCAAGAAGTGCGGTTCTTGGGGCACTTAGTCTCAGCGGACGGATGCATGCCGTTAGATTCGAATGTACAACCTATCAGGGATTATCCGGTGCCTACTACTAGAAAACAATTGCGCCGGTTTATTGGTATGGTGAATTTCTATAGACCATACCTCGCAGGGATGGCGGTTACGCAACAGCCCTTATCTCAGTTAACTAGTGCCAAGATACCATTTCGTTGGACGGAGGAGGCTCAACAAGCGTTTGTGCTATGTAAGCAGAAATTAATAGATGCAACTATTTTGACTTTCCCGGTAGGTAATATGTCAATTGTTACAGACGCGTCAGATATTGGTATAGTAGCGGTGTTACAAGCTGACGGACGTCCTGCGCAATATATAAGTCGCACACTCACTAAGGCGGAACAGAACTATACAGTCACAGAAAAGGAATTACTTGCCGTACAATGGGCGCTGCGGAAGTTTAGATATTTTGTCATCGGGGGACACGTGGACGTCTTTACCGACCACAAACGCTAGTGCATTGGAGATCACTAGGTATTGAGAAGAAACGTGTACATCGAGCCATTGAAGAACTAGAAGAGTACGATATATCAATTCATCATAGAGCAGGAATCGAGAATGCGGCGACGGATGCGCTCAGCAGAATTTCCGCTGTGCGGGTTTTGCCGCTTATAAAAGTCTCTGAAGAACAGGGAAGAGATGCTACATGTCAGGAAATAGTTAATCAATTAAAAAACGGCACAGGGGTGTCTGCACCATATAAAACGTTGAGTCTACAGAACGGCCTGTTGGTGCGGAAAGAAGGACAAACAGTGCAATGGTTTGTGCCCGAATCTATAAGAACAGAATTAATGGCCTTTTGGCATGAAACGTTAGGACATCCCGGCGCTGGGCGGCTCATTGAGACATTGCAGTCACGATTGTATTGGCCTGGCATGTCCAAAGAAATTCGTAGCTATTGTCAACAGTGCACTACATGCCAACGTTGTAAACCACAAAAACGAGAAAAAGTCACGCCGATTGCTTTCAATGCCACGGCACGGAACGAGTTTCTGCATGTCGACCTGGTAGGTCCACTGCCGGTAGCTCGCGGCGGCGTGTCCTATGTGTTTTCCATGGTCGATAAGTTTACCCGATGGGTCGAGTTTGTACCACTGAAGAAGATCACAACAGAAAAGATTATAACGTGCTTAGAAGAGCGATGGCTCAGTCGATTCGGTGCACCAAAAGTTATAGTTACCGATCAAGGCGCACAGTTTGAGTCGAAAGAATTTAATCAGTGGTGCAAAGACCTTGACATAAAGCATTCCCGCACAGCCACTTATCACCCGCAAACCAATGCGACAGCTGAGCGCGCACATAGGACGATGAAAGAGGTACTGCGATGTTGGTGCCATGAGAGCCCGGGAACGTGGAGAGACAAATTACATTTGGTCGAGCGGGCCATGCGCTTTACCGTCTCAACAGCTACAGGATTCGCTCCAACGACCATGGTCTATGGAGGACACATAAGACTACCAGGTGCATCTGTAATCCAAGGATCCCATGAGCGCTGCACCATAGCGGATATTCAGGAACGACTAAAACAGTTAACTGAATATGTAGGCGCCATACAGCGACAAGGCTATGCAAGGCAACCGACACGCACTCGCCTAAAGGTCGGCGACTATGTAATGGTAGCGAAGGTCGAGCCCATGGCAGTGCAGGCTGTTAATGATGGGCCGTATCGCGTGGAGAGGGTGGACGCAGAGCACAATACTGTTTTTGTTAGCCTGCCCGATGGATCACGAGCTGTGGCACTGGATCGTTTAAGCAGAGTGCGAAAGCCGATTCCTGAGGGGGGGAGAAGATGTGGCAATGGCCACCTTTAAGACAAATAATGAACAAAAAGTCTTATCTAGGGCAGACAGTATTTAAACAGAAATTCCTCGCAGAAGCGTCCGTATAAGAATGAAGCAGTCAGCCCAATGAGAAAAGCAGACTTAGAGCTGAAGTGAACATAAATTAATTAATGTGCAAATTTGTTTTATTAAATCGATGCTCGTTGTGCGAGCAAAATTCTATATATAATTGAGTAAAAATAAAGCATTTGTTGTACATTTAAAATGGCTTCTGATGGGTTAGAAACGTTGATTCAGGCATTGACTTCCCAAATGAATAATTTAACTGCAGAATTAGGCATAATTAAGGCTCGTCTAGACGATACGCTAATAATAAATACAGAAGACATCCAAGTACGTGGACCATCCAACATAGGTGGACACAACATATCGCGAAAATAATATTTTAGATCATGCACACGAACTTGATGGAAAAAATACAATTCACAAAGCGATGTACAATGCAGCACAAAGACGGTCGATTAAACATGTTGACTCTCCGTGATTTGTGTTCGCGACAGTTGTCGCTTTGCATTATCAGTTTCGCAAAGATCCGATTGATCCACATTTCCAAGTACGCATCGATTTTGGCTTCGTTTAGGCTGGGTGCAGATTCGTTCCCGTTTTCTGAAGGCTTCAACATCGTTCATACTTACCATGAAGATTAGATTGTACTTCATTTCCAGTGGTTGGTATGAACGATGTTGAAGCCTCCAGAAAACGGGGACGAATCCGCACCCAGCCAGAAAGAAGCCAAAATCGATGCGTAATTGGAAATGCGGATCAATCGGTTCTTTGCAAAACTGATTGCACAAAGCAACAACCTGCGAACGAAAATCGCGGAGAATCAACATATGAAGCTTGCACTGCGAACCAGTAATTCAAATCATATCGATCTATCACACACCCTGTCTCATCAGGACCCACCATGTTCATCTTCAGATCACGACGGCCTTTTGATGCCCGTACATCGAAGCAAAATATACTGTTAATATTTGGCAAATATTGGATGCAGCTCCCATTTCCAGAAGAATTTCACATTCTGCATGCGATTTAAAGTCTGTAAATGTGAATTTTCTAAGAAATTATTCCCATTTTCGCCATCAATGTTTGCTTATCTTCAAAATCATGCTCCTGAATAAACGCATTTTTTTCTTTAATGGCATTGAATTTTGTGTGTTTCCCTATTTTTTATTTCACTTGAAAAAGGGAGGTAGCTAAATTTGTATAATTTGTGGCCCGGATAAATCAAATAATATTCTGTATTCTCTATCAATACAATAAAAAATTCTTATTAAATTATTGCTTAAAAAGCTTAAAAGTCAGCCTAGCATGGCTTTCTGCATAAGTTTTTTTACTCAGTTTCCTATTTACAGGCCTCATTTGATTTTTATTTTTTAGAGATATGTATACAGGGAGAAAGTTGAAATACGAAAATATTTACTTATTTATGGATATCATACTAGTAGCTCGGCTAATGTGTGTCAAAACAACTGAAGTCTAATAAAAACGCATTTAGTATAAAATTATAACTAAATCACGGAATAACCGACAAAAAATCAAAATACAAGTGGGAGTACTTCTAATCCGTCTTTAGTATTGTTACGATTATCCCAAATATTACGTTAAGTTTCTTTTAAATATATATATATATATTTTTTTTTTATTGTGTAGGATATTTATCCAGGTCCCTTGTGAGGCCCTTAGTTTCTTTGCCAGCTGTTGTTTTCATCAACTTTCTATCTTCGTTGTAAAAGCGTTGTATTCGCTGTCGTTCCGTCTTGCAAGTTGGCAACCAATTGATTTAACGATTCTTTCAGCATTTTACAGTTTCATATATATATATATATTTCGTGAATACTAATCATCGCTATATAACCATACATTTATATACATTTGGGTTTACAATTGATTATGCTAGTGGTAACAAATCTGACTCGCTTTTACTTCTGTTTCTTGTTTTGGCTGGTTGGTAAGTGTGTATGCGTTTGTGTTTGTGTGTGTGCGTGTTTGCATGTAAAGGTCATTCTCGCAGTATTGCAAAGTGATGTCTGAGATCTGGTCATTATTGTTTTGATGGCTTGAGAATTAACCATTTGTGCGCATTGTTCACTGTTACATGTACGAGTACTATCAAAACAATAATGACCAGATCTCAGACATCACTTTGCAATACTGCGAGAATGACCTGTACATGCAAACACGCACACACACACAAACACAAACGCATACACCTTACCAACCAGCCAAAACAAGAAACAGAAGTAAAAGCGAGTCAGATTTGTTACCACTAGCATAATCAATTGTAAACCCAAAATGTATATATATGTATGATTGTAAAGGGTTTGATTAGTATCCACAAAATAAATGCCCTTTATCCACTTTGTTATTAATGTGTTTTTTCTTCCTAATATATATATATATATATAATTTTAAATCATGTCATATAATTCCACCTATAAATAAATATAGAGAACAAATTTTTGAAAATGCATTAATACTGTTTAAGTACGCACTTCGTCTTTACTTGATGACGGAACATTGCTCCAAACTATCCTAGAATAGTTCTGAAATATCAAAAAAGATTTTCATGCTATTTTACCACAATTTTACTTAACCAGGTAATAGAGCACCCAACTTAACAAAATAACATACGAAAAGTTTTACTTTTCTTACAGAATTATTTAATGACAAGTGAAGGTTGGTTGAAATTTGCGACGGTTCGTGCGGAAGATCAGTGTGGAGCGTCAACTCTGTATTTGCGTTTGGAGATTGGCTTTTTTCAGATGCTTCGTTGCATAAATCACCGTTTTTGTTGTTAGATATACTAGAAGAGATCCGCGGAGTATGCAAGTACTGTAATGAAACAGGAGATGTTGCACACGCCTTCGGTACTACACAATCGTTAAGTGATGAATTCTGTGAAACAAGAAAAATACAAACAATTAAATTATTTGAAAACATTTACATTACTCAGATGAAAACGGTTTATAAATAATTTTAATAAAAAATTAATTGACAATACAAGTGCATCAACACGAAGACCCTTAGAATTTCAATAGAATGCCCTGCATGCTGTTTAAATCGATATAATAATATTTACATACGCCAATACACTAATATTTGGATAAAACCACAGCGAGAAAGACCTTTACGTGCAAACAGGCACACACACAGACACAAACGCATACACACTTACCAACCAGCCAAACAAGAAATAGAGCCAAAACCGAATCAGATTTGTTGCCACCCAGATAATCAAATAAAAACCCAGAATGTATAAATAAAAAAGATTGCAAAACGATATTATGAAGTTAATCTCAAAATAAATGACCATTATCCATTTTGTTATTAATGTGTTTTTTCTTCCTAATTATATATATACCGTATATTCGAAGGAAATGGACATTATATATATATATATTATTATGAAAGTTATATATATACATATATATATATATAGTCTATATATATATATATATATATATATATATATATATATGATAAATAACATATGCTAGGTAATGTCACTGAAGTTCTCCATTTATACTTTCAAAATTGTATTGCCTATGTATGTATATGTGGCGAAAGCTGCAAGCAGTTAATGTTCGTGACTGCATAGAAAATGTGCAGCCGACATTTCCAGTCAAGTTTAATGTATGCGAGTTTGCTAGAAGTGTGAGCCGCATATCCAACTTTGATTTCCATATATATTCACTGCGGTTTGATCCTCGATAGTCAGTTTGCCGTCGTACTCTGATGATGATCGTGGAAGGTCGAAACGCGTCAGTGCGTTGCGGCTGGCGGTAGTTTTGTTATGTTGTTCGACGACTGGTTAAATACAATGGGATTGGTGCTTACTTCAAGCTCGCAAACGTGACATAAAGCATTGTTACCACCACCCGCGCAATCAATTATTATTAAATTGTATTGCCTATATATGTATGTGGCGAAAGCTACAATCAGTTAATGTTCGTGACTGCATAGAAATTGTGCAGCCGACATTTCCAGTCAAGTTCAATGTATGCAGACTGCTAGAGGTGAGAGCCGCATATCTAACTTTGATTTCCATATGTATTCAATGCGGTTTGATCCTCGATAGTCAGTTTGCCGTCGTACTCTGATGATGATCATGGAAGGTCGAAACGCGTCAGTGCGTTGCGGCTGGCGGTAGTAGTGTTATGCCGTTCGACGCCTGGTTAAATACAATGGGATTGGTGTTTACTTCAAGCTCGCAAACTTGATTTAATATATATATATATATATATATAT
>JAQBSW010009367.1:0-29190 GCA_029291075.1 Eudiplozoon nipponicum
ATATATATATATTTGTGAATTGAACTTTGTACAAAATGAGTGATGATTGATCGCTTCTCTGATTTTCTCTACTGCATTGATCCATGCCAACCTGTCCGTTCTATGATTGTTAGAAAAATATTAAACGAGTCAATGCCCAGGCAAGACTTAGCATACTTTTAAGACAATTGAGCACTTTTAATGCGTAGCAAATTTAGAAATTCATTACTTTTTTCCATCTGGCTTATATGCTTGTCTTACCGCATAAGTTGATACGTAGCGTAAACATGGAAAATCATTGATATTTATACTTTTCTCGTCGGCCATTTTATCTTTTTATGATAAGTAGTCTTATTTTGTAAAATTTAATTTTTCTGTAACTTGATCCCATATTGGTTAGACAGTTATTCTCGTTAATTGCATGTTTAACTTTTATTCCTTTAGAGGATAAATTTAAAAGGGCCAAGTTTGAAATCAGATCTCACCATTACATGTATTATGTCCTCTTTGTATTTGATTTGCCAAGGGGAAACACCACTGGGCTATGGCAAAGTTTTCGCTGCCTGCAAATCAACTAGTTTGGAAATTACCAGATGAAAATTATACATCTGATAGTGATATTTTATCTTTCATTGAGCAGGACAATACTGAAATGGTTGATACGACTAATACTAATAAACAACAGTGTTGTTGTTTTGGAGCTCGACTTCTTGAAATGTTTCTATACAAAAAAAGTGGTAGGTGGACGGGCTGGGAATTCGGCGGCTACTAATTGGGAAATTAGAAATGAACAGGCAACCAATGAGATCACTATTCAGTCGCGACACTGGAGACTGCCTGGTTCACCACAGTTAGACTTCAAGTGTTTCAAGCTGTACTATCACTTTGAGTTAACCACATCTTCGACACGACGGAGTAGTGCTAATCAGCCCTGGTTGGCAAATTATATAAGATAAGGAAAACTAAATGCAAACCATCCCCACTAGGAATGGGCGACTCAGCATTCTCTTAAAGTCTACAAATAACCATAAACAATGCGAACTATAAAGAATCAATACTGAATTGACCGTCGCGCAAGATAAAAATGGTCGCCTTATCTTAGGAGGTGTGCAGAGGCTATAAGTGATATTAGGCAACTTTAGACATCTTCATCTACCATTATGTTTCTTTTCTTTCTCTTTCCTCTTTGTAAAATAAAAAATGACGCTCTTTTAGATGCTAGGAATATGATGGTTGCTGATCATATCACTGAGACAAATGACGTATTTTAAAATAACGAAAATAATACGAGAAAACTACATTTCGTTAAACCTACGTTGGGCTTTAACGTCAGTGCATATAATGTGCCAAAATTTAAGCAAACCGGTCAACAAGAAGCTCTTGCACTTACGTTGGATAAATTAGAAATCGACATATGTTGCATATCTCAAAGCAGAATACAGTATCCTATGAGCATTGCGAAACTATATATTCCATCCTTATCTGCGCGAACTGGTCCTCGAATATCTGGTTCCACAGAGTCTTCTTTAGCCGATAAATTGTGCGCCGCTATTGTCCGTAGCACACCGGCTGAAGCTTTTTTAATTAAATGGATCCCTATGTGCGGCACGCTTAAATAAATATACAAAATGCAATGCCAGAAACCTTAATCGACGTTGCCTTTTAGTGGTGTCTTCTTATGCTCCCAACATTTGCAACACAGATGATAGCAAGGACGCTTTTTACTCTTACCTAATCTCTTTAATAGATAGAACAATAAGTTAAGATATAGTTCTGTGGTCAGGGTGACGTGGATGCTCAAGTTGGGCGCTTATGTATCGGAAAATTTTATTTACGTAAATTATATGCACTAAACACAGCGCGCAACGATAATGATAAATGATTTTTGGATAGCTATGCGAACAAATTATAGTTTAGCCCAAACTTCTTGCGTATAATAAGACATTGCGCCACATGGAGTTCTCCAGCTTTCGAACAACGGTGGAGTCAAATAGATTATGTATCAAATATATATAGATGGTGTGGTTGCATCCAGGATTGTCGTTTATTTTGGAACAATTCTATCGACTCGGACCATCCGCTCATTCGTTGTAGATTTACACTCAATTTCTCTAGATCAATAATTAAATAAAAATAAACCTCAAATAGATGTAAGCAAACTCGAACAACCGTCTATTCAATAAAAAAGTAATGATATTCTAGAGTCATAGCTAACTGATCTTGATGGTTTAAATTCGAATTTACTTTGGATGAAAATAAGTTCCACTATGCACTGTGCAGGTATTACTGTATATGGCATTGTGGTCTCCCGTAGAATCAATCATAGGGTTTCTGTGGAATCTATGTAGATTCCCAAAACTAGGCGCCATGTTCCGGCAAGCTCGGTTTATAATAATACTGGAATTGTAAGTCGCCAATATAGACAGTCTAAAAGTTGATCTCAAATAATTTTGACTAGGAAGGCCGAAGAAATGGAAGTAGCGTTTGCATTTGGTATTAGTCACAGTTTGATACAAATTAATCTACGCAACGAATCCGAGAAAATTAAAGTTAGCGAAACTATAAATGATAGTAACAAACATTTAATAACCGTTAAAATAATTCGTCTTGATAAATTGGATGAACACTTCAAATATCAATTGTATTCAACAATTACATTTGTCTCTTTCCCCGAAATTATGCTGGTATCAATTGTGTGGAATATTAATCTCGAAGAGCCATCAGCGTTAGAAATGCAGAATAGGATCCTATCTTTTAAACGTCGCAGATAGGATAGTATGAGAACAATTTGTCTGCTGGGATGGGGTACATGTTCGCATCATAATTCGTGGTTCGAGACCCTGATCGATATGGCGTTGGGTCGAGCTCAGTGGCGATCTTGTTGCAGATTTATAATAGAATCATCTTCGTAACTTTTTTTTCTTAGTTTAGCAGAATTAGCAGCGAGTTTTATGACATGGTACAGGGATTGCCGGAATCAAGCTTTATTACCAATTTTTGTCTTGCTTCAAAACTGACACTTCAAAAGACACTTCTTTGTCTTATCTAGTTAAATATGGTCATTGTAACTAGATCCTCCCCTTTATAAATTTTGTTGTATTCGCTTTATAAAATTTCTTGTTTTTTGATATTTTTATTATGCATATGGAAGTGAAGCATTAGTCACTAAAGCCATTTGTATTGTTGTACATGGTAATGATGCCGTTGATTTTTGTATTGATTTTAGACTCATACAAATAGAAGATTGGGCCGTTTAATTATGGCCAAGTAGTGGAAGAAATATATAGGTGGTCTTCAAGCTGTACGCCAAATCCTCGCAATGAGTCGTCAGTAAGCCTAAAACACTTCTGTACATGACAGTTTAACTTTTGCTGGTGCTAAATTTAGCGTGAATTCCTGGCTCTTTACCACCAAATATGCTACTATGTACGCTACGCCTACAAAACTGAAACTATATTAGTTCTATTTCAATAATGGGTCGCATTTATGCCAACGCTACCGTTTGAAATCTCAAGCAGCATAAACCCACTATGATATATATTAAAAAGTCCTTGGTGTATGAATAGAATAATCAATGTTAAGCTAAACTACTCATGGAAGAGTTAAAATAGAATTTTTTTAAATTTTGATATAAGTATTGTCTATTTTTTTACAGATATCAAATCGGTACTGCGTCAAGGTAGCCTTGCTGAAAATGAAAACTTGGTTACCTTGAAGTTGGCATAAAAATCATGTAATTGTTCCATGTAATTTCATGAAAACACAAGTTTGAATACAATTATTAATTAAATAATAAACGATAACAATTAAGGTAATGTTTTTGCTTGCTTTGTCACACACAGTAGGGGATCACGTGGGCGCTTGGTGAAGACTTGCCGGTGTGCGGAATGTCCAATGGATGCACAGTATTCTGTTGGGAAACGCTCAGCTTCATCGGACAGTGACTCTCACGGAAGTCTGACAGCGAGGTAGGCTTACATAGATTCAATGTTTTCGATCTGCGTAACCAGATATGAATAATACGTGATAATGCCTAAACATCACACATTAAAAATAAATATTCAAGCAGTGAAACAAAAGCATCGTCAGCTGCACGTACTGACACATTATCGCGTTTTTCATTGTGCTTTAGAAATAATCAAAGAAAAAACACTCCCGTAAGTGAAGTTAGTGACTATTAAAATATGCTGCTATCTAATTGTATGGGCAATGCTATCCTCAAATGTGGCTTTACCATGTTAAGTTTAAGTGGGTGGTTGATACAGACTTCGTCTTGTAGATCTCTCCATCGTAGCTTCACCCTCGTTTCTGTGTGCACGTCCTCCTCGGCCTAAGACAGTTTGGGCTCCAATCGGCGTTACAGATCTGAAGGCTTCAACACCTGCGTCATAACCATGTCTATTCGACAACAGAGATTTATGCACTCATCGTATAGTTGATATTTTATTCCACTTAGATGTCACCAACATTGGAACACGATTCATCTCCCGCCTTGAAACCAGAAATGCATTAGATATTTACATATGCATGTAAATCCATAGCTTATATATATATATATATATATATATATATATATATATATATATATATATATGTTTGCGTGCGTATGTGTCTGATCATCAAAGGATTAAATGAATTTTACTTTATAAATTTGAACGATCGTATTCGCGTAGATATCAATTAGTGCCTTCCTCTAAGTTCCATGCAAGTATGTAATAATGCATACTCACGGATATATATATATATATATATATATATATATATATATATATGTGTGTGTGTGTTGTGTGATTACGTACGTGGTCTTAAAAGATTATTTTAGGCCTTATATTTAGTATCGTCATAAACTTTATGAATTTTCGTTGATAGATTTGACTAGGGATTTCTTTAGATAAATACAAATAAATTAGTTAGGAAGGAGAATACCACAATTGACATAATTTCCGTATACAAGTATACTCTAGTTTGTGGTATTTCTGATGATGAAACCAGAAAAGCGTCTCGACACATCCATAATATCAGTAGATCGCCATTACCTTGTGTACGTTAAGCTGAGGATTTCGTGTTTGGGACATATACGGGAAGTGATAGATCAACCGCAACATGTGTTCAACATCCACACATTTCGTATAAACATGGATATACTGCAGATCTACAGTATTGAGTAGTTCCCAATCATTATTTCACAAAGAAGGTCTTGCATCTCAAGATGCGGGTCAAACTATGATGGAGGGATCTAAAAGAGGAAGTGTACGTCAAATAATAACGTCAGGTAAACATGGTTTCCTTATGTTGTTGGTTTGATTCCACAATTAAACATGGTATATTGTTCAAGTCCACAAGTTTCGTTCAAATAATTGCTATCAACACTCGCATATGCAATGCTTGTTACATTGATTAATTTTTATGAGTTAAACGATGACTGATGAAGAATTAAACGAACATTGGTTGCGCGGGCAGTGATAGCAATTATTATAATCAAGATTGTGATCTTGATATGAGCACCTGACCCATTAATTACTTGCATATGTTAGTATAAAATTAGTTAGTATATAACTGGAAATTGTGTGTAGTGTAGTGTGCGGCAGGGTGGCTCAATGGTTGGAGCAACAGATTCCGAAGCAGACGTGCCCAGGTTCGCGCCCTGTCCGCGGCAAATTCTGGCCAGTACATGATGAGTTCCTAATAAGGACGAAACCGGTCTACTGGATGAATTGCCTTTTCTACACAATACAATTCTTAGTTTATACTGACATATGTAAGTAAATAATGGGCCAGGTGCTTATATCAAGATCGCAACCTTGATTATAATAACTGATGAAGAAGTTTTTAACGAGAATGCGTAAAAATTTTACCGTTAATATTCGAGCTAGGCACAATGTATGTAATATATATTTGTGTTTAAGATCCATTTATCATATTCAGCGATGATCATATTAATCATGCATAATTTTATATTCAGCCAATTTGTGTGTTAAAAATGTAAATTTAGAAGTAGTTTTGGCATTATTAATTAGGTTGATATATAAGACTATATTTCGCCAGATCTCATCTGGACTGTAATGTTCGGTACTGTAAATGGTAAATTTAGAAAAGTGATGAGATTATGTTGAATTAAATAAATAGGCATGCACTGGAACGCAACACGCTCACAAAAAAACGTAACCATTTTAGATTAAATAGATGTAATCAAATAACTTTCTTTATTTTACTACGGAGAAAGTATAGTTATACTGACTGCTTCAATAATGAACAGCTTCTTTCCATTTCTGGTTTTAAAAGACATTCGACGAAAGTAGTCTTTCTTTAGTACTGTAAGTTTCGTATAAACGCGTCGGTACGTGTAATTTATGGTAGCTATGTTACCTGAACCAACAGGTTTCATATTTGCAATCTATGTTTTATTTAGACTATTTAAATTCCATCAAATTTATTATTTTGCTAATTTGCGCAATCAATGATTGAATAAATTCCATTTTTGTTCTTTTGGTTTACAAACTAACTTGCTCTAGATAAGATAATGCGCAACAAGCGTCGTTTAAAGGTAAAGCGTAATCAAAATGTAATTGAATATTCTTAACTTATAGCGTTATGTAACTGTTGTGGTAAAGCAAAACTATCTTAATGAGTTGTAAAGTATTAGGAAAAACTAGTATCTTAAGGCAATTTGGCTCTGAATCTTTATCACAACATGCACACCCCCACGAACACGTTTACGAAAACATCTCATGATGCCTAACGCTTAAATAACAAATGTATGATCTACAAAACATATTGCGTCTGACATCAGAATTCCATTTTTTTCTTTCAGAACAACAGCTGTTTGTTGACGAGTTTAACCTTCTTTAATTGACATTGCACGCCTTAAAAATGTCAATATGTGAAAATCAGTAGTAAATCAATATTCTATTTTTCTATTAATCAACTTCTAAAAATCGTTAAATGTTTGGTATGTACATATTTTTTAAGTCTGGTTTTTATTCTTAGCTGTGTTCTTCCGTTCATTCATATATCTATCGGCCAATAAAAAATATACCGAGTTATCCTACGTCCTTTTGTGCATCTGTCGGAGTTACAGCCTATCTATATTTTCTAATTATTCATCTGAATATTTATTTAATTTTATGCACTTTAATTATTTATTCACCTGGTTTTCTTTTTTGATGTGTTGATCGTATCTCTAAATCATTTTTCTGTATTTTCACTATCCATCTATTTATGAGTCTCACGAAACTATTTTTCTTTGTTGTCCTATATTCTATTTATCTGTTCTTCATCGAAACATCTTATTTTAGCACATCTTGTCTGTTTATTAATGTATGCATGTTTAAATATGTTTCAATTAAGTAGAAATGACGGATATTATTATATCCACATTGTCTGCAAATACTTAAAATTAAATTAGGTAGCAAACGCAAGTTATCTGGAAGACATGTTTCGTCCTTATTGTGCACTCATCGAACACATGTCAGAATTTACAACAGTTACATACTGTTCATGTCGGAGAAATAATATATATATATATATATATATATATATATATATATATATGCAATTGTGTATTAGGTGTTGCGCACCTAATAAAAAATTAGTTCAAATATGACCAGAAGGATAAACCAAAGCAGTATGAATGGAAAGTATAATCTTGTGAATATTCGTTTCGTGCTTACTGGCGATTCATCAGTAGGAGCCGGTATTACGCCCTTTGTTTAGGTAAGGAATGTGAGACAATTTGAATTGAGAATCAAATAGAAACTTTTTTTTGAACGGGAGTTACCCTGTAACAAGACTGAAGATAAGCAGATTAAGTTTTTCAGAATCAGAATTTATCAATTCCAGAGAACATAATGCAATGTATCATATTAACATGGTCTACCAATCCAAGGTATAGTATGAGTAGCGGAAATAAAGACAATAGTATTTTAACTTACGAAATATGTAGTTTACTTAAAAGAAAATACGGAATAGGATACGGGTGCTCCAGAAAACAAAATTTCTCACAGTGGGAAAGAGAAAACTTATAGTCTCATTTATTTATCACATAGCGCTATATAAAGTCGTGTGGCAACGAATTATTAATACGTAATGCTGATAAAATGCTGTCTTTGTTACGATGATATCTTTTTATTTATTTCTCTTACTATCTATTTGTATAACTATCTATCTTTAAATCAAATTTTATAATTATCGATTAATATACCCATTCTATCTTTAGCTCTAACTCGATTTAATTTTACTTTCCAATTTCCATATAACCAACTATATTCCCTTTATCTACATATTTTTCAATCCCTGCAAAACACATATACATTTAGAAATTTATTTTTGATTATTTTGCATTATATATATACATAAATGCTTCAATAAAATGGTTGATGAAAATAATATGCAATAATAGTGTAGCTTTCATTTTTGAAGGACCATCTGTTATCTTATACTAACTCAATCAATGAGAAAAAAATCCGTTAATGACACACTACATAACTCAATCAAGCATAAGTCGAAACTAGACAGTGCTTATAAAACGTAGGAAGAACTGTCTACTAAATAGGCAAGCTGTAACTCCGCATCCTTCATCATTGTTCTATTTTCCAAAATGCTTTTTGTGTAAGTTATCATGTAACTATTAATAAATCATCGAATAAATACATTAAGCATAAGGTAAGTCTGTTAGATTCTGTGAAATTTATGGTGATAAATATACTTATTAGTCTATTTGAAAATTGTCAAATGTAAGTCATTATATAGGGTGCTTAAGAAAGAACCGTTTTCCTTTTTGAACTAGATTTTAAAATACAAGTCCTATGAACTATAGTTTTATTGCCATATTTGTCTTCGCCGTACAGTTAGTCCTTAATAATAAACACCTGCAAATCTTTATGTGGTTAACTTCAAACTTTTTTCATAATTAATTTTTAAATTTAAGCTGGACAGATTCTAAAACATCATTGACGATTTTACATAGTTAACGGACAATTGGGTAGTTTTATTTCACCAACATTTCAATGAGTGTTCAAAATTAAATGATGAATTGCCTCTTTCACATTGTACAATATTTAGTTTGTACTGGCAAATGTATGTATATTATGGGACTGGTGTTTATATCAAGATTGCAACCTTGTTTTGAATAATTTGCATGTGTCGTTACCTTGATAATCATCTGGCTAGTGCACCACGTAAAAAAATTCCATAGCCGAATAGTCGATCCACTTTGCATTTCAATTATTTTTATGCAATAAGGCAAGTGATTACTTGTATTTAAAATTGTAAGGTTAGCTGTTTAGTGACGTGCATGAAAACACACACATTTCTTTCTTGTAACTCAACAGGGAGACACTTTTGAATATAAAATAAAATTATCTTTTTACAAAAATTTGTAGTGAAAGATGAATGTGTATGAATGCGTATTCTGTTTAAACTTATCCTTTGACAAGATGGTTAATGCAATTCATCATCTAGACTGGTTTTGAACTTGTTGGGCTCTACTGAAGTAGTTGCAATAACTGCTGTGACCGGTATTTAAACCAGAGCACAATTTATTCCTACGCCGGAGTCGCACCTCTGTAAAACTGATGCAGCTTGTTTCAAATCCCAGCCGCGGGCAATTACTTGATGTGTGTCTTATGAGGAGGAAAATTTTCTAGTTGATCTGCATTAGCTATCTTACTCAAAGATTACTTATATATATATATATATATATATATATATATATATATATATATATTAGCTGCATTGTCGAAGATTTTAGTTAAAGTTAGCTCTACTATTGCATGTTCACATATTCGTATAAGAGGTTGTAGCGTCCATTTGTCCCACATTCCTCACCCAAATATATAATGGGTATAGGCGTATCCCGGCTTCTATTGATGTGTCGCCAGTAAGCACGAAATATATATATATATCTATATATATATATATATATATATATATATATATATATATATATATATATATATAAAAGTTCATAGTGGAGAACATCAGACAATGATACAAAAGGATATTCTCATTGATTCATGAGTGTTTGCTACTCATCGGAACATGCCGGTAGCACGCCGAAGTCCATCTATATAGTTAGTCAAGTAATATTGAAAAATTAGACTTCAGTTTCATATGCATATGCATTTGTAAGCGATATCAGAGTCAACTTCATATTAAGTTATGCCAAGTAAGACTTAGAATCACACCCACTACACACAATGGTTCGAAATTTTAAAGGATATCAATTCAATGCATTCCAAGATGGACAAAGGAGGTTTGCATATCTTTTCAATAATAATTAAGGATTCATTATTTTTTATGGGTTTATGAAGAAATCTAATGGATATTACGAATATTCAGCTTTTTCATGAAAATATGTCCTCAAGTTTTCCACTTGGCCTGACCTTCACACGCAGAATCGGATGTGTACATTTTCTGTTAAATTCCTAGTAAGACAATTCAGTTTTAGTTGATCTGTGTTTTGACAAACATAGGATGAACTACAGTGGTTTATTTTCTTGAAAAAAATTTGATAGCCTTTTTCGGCCACCTTCTTTAATACATCTATCATTACTAAGGAAGCGAGTAACTTTAACTCTGCCAACAAAAATCAGGACGATTAAAACGTATCTGTCTACTGAATGTATCTGACAGAAATGCCACTGAGAAAGATTCGATTGCCATATCAAGCATGGTTTACATACTAGTGCTGGGATATGCTTGTAGATCGCCTCCTGTCAGGAGAACTATTACTTTGCTATTATTTATATCCAGTTTGTGGACTTGATATTAACACCAATCCGGTCATTTGGACCATTCGCACAAAATAACAAATAAAAACGCTGGACACCATTGATGATACATTTCAAACTTACATTTTCATTTGCAAATTTTGAAGATAATCTAACTATCAAGAACTAATTCCTTAAAACAAGTTTGCGAGCTTGATGTAATGACCAATCCCAATGTATTTAACCAGTCGTCGAACAACATATCAAATCAAGTATGTATTAGGTGTTGCGAACCTAGTAACAAATTAGTTCATTTGTGACCAGAAGGATAAACCAAAGACAGCATGAACGGAAAGTATAATCTCATGCACATTCGTTTCGTGCTTACTGGCGACTCATCAGTAGGAGCCGGTATTACGCCCTTTAACCACTATATATTTGGTCGAAGAATGTGGAATAATAGGACGGTACAGGTTGGTATCATGTACCGACTCGGAAACCATAGTGTTAGTACCATGTACCTTTTCGGTACAATAATGTTGGTATCGGTTACTAAAACAATAGCCATAGTGTTAGTATCCTTTACAGACTCGGTATATATATTATATAGTGTGAGTTAGCGTTGAAATCGCATTGTCGTTGACTTTATATGATGTCAGCTTCACTATTGCAGGTTTACACATTCGTCTAGGAGATTGTACCGTCCTATTATTCCACATTCTTTGACCAAATATATAGTGGTTAAAGGGCGTAATACCGGCTCCTACTGATGAGGCGCCAGTAAGCACGAAACGAATGTGCATGAGATTATACTTTCCGTTCATGCTGCCTTTGGTTTATCCTTCTGGTCACAAATGAACTAATTTGTTACTAGGTTCGCAACACCTAATACATCCTTGCATATATATAAGTTCTTTGCAAAAAACAGTTTTTAACTGTAATATATCAAATCTACTGTCAGTCACACGTACTGGCAAGAACAAAATTGGTATGTATATATAGTGCACTGAAATTTAAAAAAAATTTCACTCTCATTTAGACATGAATTTAGTTTGTGTTGGTGATTTTTGTATTCAGATGCCATAATAAATGTTGATCGCAATAAAGAAAATCGGCAGAGCTAATCGAAATTTTATCGAAAGGCCCTGTAAAATTATTCGGGTAATTGTTATAAAACTATTTCGGCGGGAAAAAGTTTAGTTGCAAAAATCGCCATTTATAGTTTAATATACATTATGACTAACTGGCGGGTCTATTGTAACGTTTAAAAATAGTCTGCATTAAAATTTTATATTAATTTTCGCTCGATTCATATAAGTTTTTCAAGTAGGCATTCATTGATTGTGCGAGTGGGCATGGAAATTATTTAATTCGAGTTTGAGAAATCTAAATAAACACCTTTCTAATTATTTAGCTATTCTCTCAATATAATAGCAAAACTAATGACAGTGGCACGCACTGACGCGTTTCGACCTTCCATGATCATTATCAGAGTACAACGGCAAACTGACTAGCGAGGATCAAACCGCATTGCATATATATGGAAGCAAAATTTGATATGCGTCTCTAACCTCTAGCAGTCTCGCATACATTGAACTTGACTGGAAATGTCGGCTGCGCAATTTCTATGCAGTCACGAACATTAACTTTTTGCAGCTTTTGCCACATATACATATATAAGCAATATAATTTAACAATAATTGATTGCGCGGGTTGTGGTAACAATTATTTAAATCAAGTTTGCGAGCTTGAAGTAAACACCAATCTAATTGTATTTAACCTACGTCGAACAACATAACAAAACTACCGCCAGCCGCAACGCACTGACGCGTTTCGACCTTCCATGATCATCATCAGAGTACGACGGCAAACTGACTATCGAGGATCAAACCGCATTGAATATATATGGAAATCAAATTTAGATATGCGGCTCTCACATCTAGCATTCTCGCATACATTGAACTTGACTGGAAATGTCGGCTGCACAATTTCTATGCAGTCACGAACATTAACTGTTTGCAGCTTTTACCACATATACATATAAAAGCAAAACAATTACACAATAATTGATTGCGCGGTTTGATCCTCGCTAGTCAGTTTGCCGTCGTACTCTGATGATGATCATGGAAGGTCAAAACGCGTCAGTGCGTGCGACTGGCGGTAGTTTTGCTATGCTGTTCGACGACTGGTTAAATACAATGGGATTGGTGTTTACTTCAAGCTCGCAAACTTGATTTAAATAATTGTTACCACCACCCGCGCAATCAATTATTGTTTAATAGAAAAACTGTCAGATCACATCGGTAAACTGAGTAAGAAAATCGAATTCGCCCTTTGTTTATCGCATTATGAGTCATAAATACGGCTCGAAACTCCGGCAGACTTGTATGGACTGTATCTAGTTGGAATTTTGGCTGCAGAATTTCTATGTATTCACACGTACTGACATGTTTTGAAGTTATATCATCATTACTAATTCACGACAGAAATCTTACTAACAAAAATCATTCATCAATATATATTTATATAATATTGTGATCTATGCAACCTCTTTCAGATCCGCAGCTAATCTGTTCTTCAATAATATTTGATTCTAGTACATTGCCGATGCAACTTATTAAAGTGAAATTTGTAGACCTGATGGGAATAAGAATGTACTATGCTGGTTGTGACGCTAATTGTGCTTGCCCTCTTCTGAAGATGCGAACAATTGTCTACTTAAATTTAATCCCATTATTTTATACAAAACGAAGCAGATCAGTCACCGCGCCACGAATTATTTCACCACGGCTTTTAAATTTGGTTGAAAGCTGATCATCGCGATCGGCTGCTTAGCAACGTTTAAGTAAAAAGATTACATTACAAATCTTTGACTTTAACAGTGACTCGAGATAAACGTTCAATATGTTTAACGCTTGCTTAATTTTGGGATTCGGTAGTGCCCCTGCAAATGTTAAGAACATTTTTTGTTTGTTTTATAAAATAATTTGTTTCATTGACTAGTAATGTTCTCGGAACATGCGTGCAAATATAATAGCGTAGGTTTTGGTATTTACTTGAAGCGAATACTGCTTAACCAAATTAGTACAATATTGGCTTCTAATTAGTGCGTATATTAGCTTCCAATATATCTACGAGTATTATTGTAAGCCGAGCAAGAAGGAATTTTGTATCTAGATTCGAGAATTTGCACGAAATTGGCAAAGACCGAATCAAAAACGTGTAAACTCCTGTATACATGCGTTTCATGCTTACCGGCTACTTATCCGTAAGAAAAGGTACTACGCCCTATACCACTATATATTTGGTCAAGATATATGGGACAGTTGAACGGTACCATCTAATATATACGAATGCGCATTCAAGCAGTAATTGAATTAACTGCATATAAAGTCTTCGACAATGCGAATTCCAGTCCAACTCAATATCTATTGTGTATAACGAGCCTGTAAAGAGCACCTAACAAAATTATTTTCAAAATACTGAGCCTTTACCTAATATCAACAGAATGGTTTTCAAAATTTCGAGTTTGTAGCGGGTATCATTAGAATTCTTTTCACAATACCAAAATTGTACCGTGTACTGCCACAATCATTTTCAAATTACCGAGCATATAGCAAGTACAAAAATAATGGCTTTCAAGATAGGATAATTTTCACCTCATTTGAGAATTACATCCAACTCTTAATAGCTATTGCTCCACCTGTCTCACATTTCATGACCAACACTATATTGGCCGTAGAGCGAATTACGGACCTTTACTGGTGAGTCGCCATTAAGCATGAAACTCATGTGCTCATGAGATTATACTTTCGTTTGTCTTTATACTTTGGTTTATCATTCCGTTTTACATAAACTAATTTGTTACTAGGTGCGCAATACTTTATACACAATTGAATATATGTATTATGTCTCCGCAACAAAGGATATATAGCTATCGCAAAGACATATTGACTAATTTTACCGGAACATATAATACCTCAGATTGTAGTCACTACACTGTGCATATAGTGTAATATTTCCGTCAATGTCGCGATTGAATTCATACCATTGGGACCGGGGTTTTTTCGGTTTTTATTTTTCAGCATATGATTGTTTCACACAAGGCTGCACATGTTTTGTACTTTCTATTTGAGGCTTTCATTTAATTAGCTTTTCCACAATTGTGAGCAAATTTGTATGAAGGCCGAGTGCGTCTATAGAGTTGCCATGTGTCCCAGAAATAAACGATCGTCCTGAAAACAATATTTTAATCTATTATTAATTGATACCTGATTTCTTATAGATAACAGCTGATCGCTATCTGTAGAATGTAATGTCAAGCAACGCTTTACACTAAGCCTGAGCTTCTGTTATTCAAATATAATATTTGCTATGCGCAGCGTTAATGAAGTCATTAATTATTCAAGTTAAGTATTAAGCTTTTAATGGATCAGCCATCCAAATGAAACTGTGTCACTTAATAACACAATTTGAGCATCCATTTCACTTATATCGAAGAATTTATCTGCACTTCTTACCTGTCCTAGTAGATAACTTGTGTGGAAGTAGAAATCGTACGTGTTATTGTCTTGGTTGACTTCGTTACACGCGTATGCAGATGAAATGTAAGAATAATGCTGATTATTGCTTCTAGAATCCGTTCAAATATACATTTTGTATGAGTGCCCACAATTTAAGCATCTCATAAGGTTTTACTTAGTCAAATAAATCTGACCAGAGAGATAACAAAAATAGCAACTTTGCTTTGTACTCCCTGAGACAATTAATTTACGAGAAATTCGAAGCCAATAGTTCGTATATGGGAAGGGTATATGTTGTCTTATAATACTTTAGTAAACTTAAATTAGAGTTTCAGATGATGTTCGTGCTAAATCTTCCGGTTTTTTTAATGTGCAGATTAATTTTGCCTACGTAGACAATTAGCCTGGGGTATAGAAATAACCATTTATGTTTAATATATTTGAAATTTGGCAATACGAACTATGACGCGGTGATTTTTAAAAAATTCATCTTATTCACAGTATTTCAAGGGCGATTTTATTAAAGGAAAAATATAAATAAGTTAAGGGATTCGTCCCTTTCTTCGTAAGGCTTCAACATCGTTCATACTAACCACTAGAAATGAGGTACGATCTAATCTTCGAATATTAGATCGTACCTCATTTCCAGTGGTTAGTATGAACGATGTTGAAGCCTTACGAAGAAAGGGACAAATCCGCACCCAGCCAAAAAGTATAAAAAATCGATGCGTACTTGGAAATGGGATCAATTCGAAATGTTACTTTCTAGATATGCTAGACACGTGAGGTAAAGCGACATTATTTTACTTGAACTACAGCCGATGCAGTATTGAATTATGGTTTGTTGTATTGTTCGTAATTATTTGTGATCTTTGGGAGAAATCTGGAATGTAAATTTGTTTTCAGGTAATCTGTTAACCAAGTTCGACGTGTAACATCTTTTTTGGATATTGGATCAAGGCGCCAGAGAACAAATATAGCGGGGAAAGATTATTCCTGCTCTTGTTCCTTGACACGCGTGCTCTTGTTTATTCAATTTTCATTTAAATATTTGGGTTTAATTTCGTGGTGAAATAGAAGTTGAAGCTTTGCACTTCATTTTTTGTATTTAAATTTACGTTGCAATATTGTACCGTTTAGTTAAACCTGACAGAGAGGGTTACCTGCAATGATGAAGACGCATAATCACCTTTGTTATTGGCAGTACATGTATCTAGTAAATAACATTTCAATCATTTGTACTCATAAAAGGAACTTTTAAAACTCGGAGCAAATATACTTTTTATTTCATCGTTACGTCATTGCAT
Source organism: Eudiplozoon nipponicum (assembly GCA_029291075.1). Classification (NCBI taxonomy): domain Eukaryota; kingdom Metazoa; phylum Platyhelminthes; class Monogenea; order Mazocraeidea; family Diplozoidae; genus Eudiplozoon; species Eudiplozoon nipponicum. The sequence goes on from JAQBSW010009367.1 coordinate 16,519, forward strand.
ACGTGAGCGGCGATCATATAAAGTTGTACCTATGTCAGTAGTCACAGATGTATTTTATTTCATTGAAAAATGTCAAGGTGAATCTTGGCATAAAATTATTGGTAAGGTGACAATGCAAGGGAGGAGGTATATTTTCTGCAGGTTTGTAGTCAAATCATTCAGATGGTCAATTGAAATAGATATGGAAATACGTGTAAGTTCTCAGTACTAGGCTGTGAAATTGAATGTATTTCAAAATTAGTTACAAACACCCACTATACCTGCAGCGTAGATTAGCAATGGTTGGTAGCAATTAACTCGTTTAGGCTGAATAGGTTGATTGTAAACATTGGTATGTATGTTAGTAAATAATATTTATCTTCTAAAGTTACGATTCGTTTTCTACAGTTGGTAGGCATACGAATTTACACATTATGAAGAACATTTCCGTAAGAAATGTCTGTCACAATGCCACTTCTATTTATCACTCGTATTCAATAATCTGCGTCTTATTTTAATGATATGCTCATGTCTTTACTTCTATGGTACCCACTCAATGGAAAAAAAGTCACAAGTATTATATCTACGATTCGCTATGATTTCTCTAAAATTAATATTCTGATAATCGGAATAGATTGGAAGGCGAGATTCTTAATTCAGTAAAGGTAGGTATCAGTAGTATATGTGAAAGTAAACACAAGGAGAGTGGATTTGTTACTTTGTTTGAATTGAATTAATCGAAAGAATATATCCAATGAACGTATCTGAATAAACAGTAGCATTATTGGACTTATATAGAATATAGTAGCCGAATGTAAGATATGCACAGAAAAAAATAAAACTAAACCAAAAAAATGAGTCGAACCTTGAAAGTCTTTAGGCGTTTACAAAATTCCTTGTGAATATTGTCACTTGATGAATGTTTGTAAAGCTAGGAAATTGGTTAAGGTAAGAAGAAGAGAGTACGAAACGGTGGACCGCAATTGTTCCTAAAAGCATAGATGGTAATTTAGTGGATGAAATATCTATACTCCTTTTTCCAGAAGCCAGAGTAGATAATTATTCAATTTTTCCTTTTATTCTGTCCAATCCATCATCGGTGTCTATTTAGAATATCGGGGTTCACATTCTTTCATCAATTAGATCAAAAACTTGTTATTTTGGCGCTTTAAGTGCTATTGCATTACTAATTTTTTATCATGTTATATTTGACCGATTTAATGAAACGCTAAGACATCTGACTGTTCTTCCGCAGATACCGTTGCTTAAATAGAAAAAATAAAATAACTTTCACTTTATTACCTGATCTGTGATTTCACTAACACAGTACGAATTCAAGTTGTTTTGTTTCAATAAATTTCGTCGGGCGTTTTCTGCCGCCTTCTTTAGTTGACACATCATCACAAGGTTTACAAAACAAACTATAGCCAGAGGAAAAATCACGCTCGTTTCATTAGTGCGTTTTGTAAAATTCCGGATGAGGCGTCAACTAAAGAAGGTGGCTGTTAACGGCCGCCGAAATATAATGAAGAAGCACCAAAACTGGAACGAGTACTGTGCTAGTCAGAACACAGATCAGGTAATTTTGATTAATACATTTTCGCAATTTTTCATTCTTTTATATTTGTCACTTATTTCTATGTAAACTTTACCTTTGTAACTTCACCGTTAAAAGTGAAAATGAGAGCACTGGTTCTGAATCGATTGACGAAACTGAGCAACCTGAAAGTCCATGCACAACTTCATCGAAAGCAAGGCAGCATCGTAAGATGACAGGAAAATGGCGTTCCCACTCCCTACTGGCCTCTTCAGCGACGGCCGACAGTCCTCTAGACATTCCAATTCGTGTCAAACTTGTCATGGGCGCTGACGTGCTTGAAAGTTTCAATCGACCCGGCGTCTGGAGCCCAGAAGATGTAAGCATGATTCGATCTAACGGAAGGCTGAGATAATACTATGCTTTCATATTTAAATTTAGTTGGGGCGGAAAACACTAAAATGATGGACACACCTTGGGTGTGATTTTTATAAAAAATATTAAATTAAGTTAATCCTTATACTAATCAGGAGATTAATTTATATATACGCTAATAAATATGCTCCATTCTTATTTTATCGATATTTACCCGTAACAGATTAAGTAAATATTAAATATTAAGTAAATATCACTGAGTATCAGGTTTTTTTAAATTTATGCTTTTATTTTATTATTTATTTGTTCTCTATTGTTCTTTAAAATGGATAGGCAATTTTCAGAAATCAAATTCGTACGAAATACTTAGCAAATTGTGGTTCATGTAGTTTATTTGACAGATGCTTTTTGAATGTAAACGAAAATAAGACGACATTTCGTCAAATTCAATTAATGTTCATCTTCCTGCTCTCAAATATTAAGAAATTAAACCAATAAAGGATATTAAATTAATCGAGTAACCAGAATAATGTCCCAATCGTTTGTAGGAGCTCTAACCATCCCCAAAATTATCCAATCGTAAAAAATTTGATAGCTTATCTCGAAACACAGTTGGAGCTGGAGGCAAGTAATGTAATCTTTAACTAAGAAATAAAAAGAGCAGCTAACTGTAGAAATTGTAAAATATCTCGCCAGGTTGGCTTTGAAGAATCCAGACTGTTTTGAGTAAACTCACACGGAAAGAAACACTTCCATACGGTACAATATATCAGGTTTCGTGTAGGAAATATCAGTGTCGGTGTTTGGTAACCCTAGCAGGTATGTAGTCGAATCGAAACCAGTCTCGAAGTACGTACTGCGGTTAAATTTTAAATTGGTCGGTATGTACCTCCTAGATTGGGATGAATGAAAACGAAAAGTAGGTTTTTAAGTATCGGGCACATCTTCTACTTGATGTAATTGACTAAATATGTGCATTTATCATCTCGCTTGTGGTTGATTTAAAGGTAAACATTAGTTTTTCTATTGTTTTTGAGTGGATTGACGCATATAAAATTATAAACAGCAGGTAATACGGGGCCAATTTTCAAATGAATGTTTCATCAGATGACTGACAGAACAGCCTGATATTTTCTGCAATCAACGCAAATTCGGTAGGTAAGAGGACTGACATACACTTTTAGCATTCTTGCAGTCATCAAATTATTTAATTGAAAAACAAAGACTATTGAAATCAGAAGTAAATTACAAACGCTATTTCTCGCTGGCCAGTATGAGATAAATTCGACACTTCAGAAAATGTTAAATAAAATTCGAATGGAAGATTAAATGTGCATTTACTATTCGCAAAGCCAAGGAGAAATTTTAGTAGATAAAGAAATTTTAATTGATTTTCTTCTAAAGTATCTTCAAATAGAAATGATTATCTAGTTTTTGAAAAAGAACATAATACGAAAAAGATAAATATCCATTCGTTTAAACGAATCGTCTCTAATTCAGACTTAGCACCGATTCAGTAATTTCTCTACTGTCATGAAACGAAATGAAGTGATTTAATTCAGCATGTTTCATAAGGGACTAATTCATCGCTAGTTTGCGCTTCTGTTAAGTATCTTAAAAGCAGTTTATCTGTTGAAAATGTGTGTAAGTTTTCTATAATATTCTGTTAAAACTTGGGCGAATTTTTACCATTATGTTTGTCACGCTGGTTAAAATTGCACTAAAGGTTCGCTCTAGCTGTTAGTCGTATACTCGTCTGGCCTGTCTTAGCTAATTGTCAACTTACGCATTCATATTAAACAATATTATTTAAAGACTACAAAAACAGATGGCTTTTTTAAAACATTTTGCTAGATGCAACTGTTCCATCTTATATAATATGCCATTAACTTAAAGCATACATTAGTATCATTTATTGATGAATTGTTCAAGTGATGTATTTTCAAAATGACCAAAGAAAATCTTCACGAACACTGGTTATACTAGTTACCATTTTGACATTATTGAACTGTTTATAAGTGCTTACACTAAAGTCAGAATGTGTATAATTCCTGATCTGTGAACATAAATGTTAATACAATTTAGTAAACTGCCTAGAGTCAAATCTCTTTTAACCTCTCAATTAGAATATATGTTCAAGAACATAAAATGTCATAATCTATGTATAGAATTTATAAATCGAATATTGCAACCAAACGCAAACAAATCAGTATTCGAACAATTTCGCAATAGTTTATACAACAATTTTATTATAATGGAGTACAATTTGTCTGGTCGATGGAATGATGAATCAGCTATTGAAAACATTGGCCTCATACAACAGCTATGTAATGCTAAAGTTTGATAAACTACCTCAAGTTGTTAAATTACCCTATAGACGACTTGTGGCCATAGCCTGGGTTCTGTAATGTACACTGGATTACTTCCATCCCTGGTACAGTACAACGAGTCCAATTCGACTGTCCCAGTTCTCATAAAGAAGTCAAGAAAAAAGTAACAACTTTCATAAAAGGATTCAATGCGAAAAATTGTAGAAAGTTTTAGGTTTACATATTCTGGTCGAATAAATAAACAGTGCGTTAACATAAAAGAACGAAAATATTTTTTGAGCATATAAGCATATAGTTCATCTTAAGAAACATAACTTGATAGTTACTACGCATTATCTCTGTACGTCACTCTGATAACTTGGATGACCTAATTAATTCACGAAGTATTTTATTTTAAATTACACATATACATGCATATAGTGTAAAGTTCAAATAGTGGTTTACAAAGCTGATAGCGCGGGTGGTCTAAAATAAATCGCCAAAAAATGTTATTATCTCAGTAGTTCAACAGGAAATATAACTAATTAGTATCTAACGCTAAATAAAAGCACACTGAATAATTTTAATCTAAATCAGTTGTTCGGGGAGCCTAACTAACCACCTGAACAAGATGATGATGATAAATCAGACAGTCGGACAGATTTGTATCTGCATTATTATACGCAAATTTAGCCAGGCAGTCAACTCTGTCTATCTGCACTACTACAATTCTCTTAAGTGGGCATTAGGTAGTCCGTAAATAGTCTTATGCTACTGGTTTCCTAATGAATCTCAGATTGATTTATTACCCGCTTCCAAATTTGTGCAATATATCTAATGTCTTCTTGACGCACAATTTTGTCTCCTCACGAAAAAATTGTTCTCCGTCGTCTATATATAGTCTGATTTTTTATTATTATTATGAAGCCTTTATCCTTGCCAGAGTTTAATATTTCGATATCAGGATTTCGGATGATTTCATTCAGCGAAACACCTAATACACAATTGCGTATATATTAATTCTCCACAACAAACTGTATATAACTATTATATATTTTATTGAATGATGTCATTTTTACCGTGAGAATTGATAACATACATCGATCAAGTCGGGAGTGTGCAAATTCACTGGAGTAACAGGTGTTCAGAAATAGTTGTAATTCTCAATTTTGGTGAAATTTAGTATATTTTGAAATTGATTGTGTTGGTACCATGTAAAGACTCGGCAACCATAGTATTGGTACCATCTACTGACTCGGCATCCATATTGTTGGTATCCCTTACATGTTCATTATATATTATATGTAGTGAGCTGGCGTTGAGGTCGCATTTCGGAAGACTCAATATGAAGTTAATTCAACTACTGCTGGTACACAGATTCGTATAGGAGAAGTAATTGTCCAAATAACCTTCATTACCTAACAAAAAAAATTTGATTTAGGATGTAGTTCCGGTTCTTACCAATGAGTCGCCAGTACTTACGAAACGAATATAGCCATGAGAAAATAACTTTTGTTCATGCTGACTTTGGTCTATCCCTATGATCCTATTTGAACTAATTTGTTACTCCGTACACAATGTGTAATAAACAATTAAATATGCATTAGTTCGTTGCACCAAACAGTATATACAATTTAAATGCTTTTTGTTAAAGTTTTCCATTTCTATTATTAACATTATTTCTGAATAACTAAATTTAACTTAAACTAAATTCTCTACTCCATGCACGTTGTTTATAAGTTCTGTGTTCAAATAATTTAAACACTGCCCCAAAATAAATAGAACGATTTTTCAAAGGATGTATTCCATAATTTGAAAAAATAAATAGTTCGGTTTTGATAGTTAATCGATTTATACTTGTAATAGAAGAAGCTCACATTTTTCTATGTCACTGAATGTCAAATCTTTTAAGTCTAATGGATTTATATTCTTTTAAATTTTCTTTAGTATTTTACTTTATTGTTCATTAAAAGAAATGGGAAAATTTTCATAAATTTTCTTCGTGCGAAAGTCTCAGCTCGTCCGACTTTGCTGATAGTAATTTAATAATTGGGATAAAAGCTCATCTTCTTTTAACTGGGTAATTGTGAATGCAGCCGATCGTGAAATATTTCTATTGGAATTCATAATTATATTATAAATTTTTGATAATAACCTTGCCAAAACAACGTTCTTTGTGTTTTTCATTTAAATCTCACGAATTTATCTAACTTTTTAAAAGATTCTTTCCGAATGTAGAGCAAATTATGAGGAAATATCTACAAAGTAAGTTAATATTCCTTTATAATTTTTCCTTGAGTATCTAATGAGGTTAATATTTATATATTTTCAAAAAGCGTGCAAAACAAGAATCGAAATGAAGATAGTGGTATATAGGCAAGTATCCAATTATTTACATGCAACACCACAAATTTTGGTATAATGCTTTTAAATGGTTCTTCTTCTTTCATAATTCGAGCTGTATTTAGGCGATACACAGCGCTTTAGAGATAATTAACTTATTTTGTCTAGTCTTTACCATCAGAGCAATATCTGGTGTGCAAACATACTAAATTTGAAACATTTGCTGTGTGATTGCAGATTGTCAAATCGAGTGAGTAATACATATCTGCAGTTATGCAGTGTGTTATTAGAACCTCTCATGCATGTCTACTCCTATTGGTTCCGGGTAATTTGATAGAAAGTGCTGTTGTAGTGTTTTTTAATCTATCGCAATTCTAAATCAATCACTTGATGGATCTGAATTTGCAGAATATATGGATTGCATAATCGACACATTGATGCTGAGGTAGTACTTGAATTGCTAATTAGACAAATAGGTTATCGAGATCCAACTTGCACTGAGCTACTTTAGTTGACCACGTTGTCTGGAATCAATATTACCAACAGTCAGTTTGAGATAGTTCGCGCTGGAGCACGAGTTAGAACGTGAACTCAAACCTTCGCACTAAGTTTTGGTAAATAATTAGCATGTTGAAATTTTTTCTATCCGAAAGAATTCAAAATATAAAATATTAACAATAAAATAGTAATAAAAAATGGTTTGTTTCGTGGGTGGTATTAAAAATTCATCGAATCAAGTTTGAGGTCTTGAAATAAACACCAATAGCTTTTTAAGTAACCAGTCGCACAGCATGGCAAAGCTACCGTCGGTCGTGCGTGCTCACGTGCTTCGACCTTCCAAGATCATAATCAGAGAACGACTGCATACTGACTAGCGAGTATTAAACCGCAATGCGTATTTATGGAAAACAAAATTATCTATGCTGTTCTCACCTTTAGTAGTTTTGCATACCTTGTAATTGATCTGAAATGTCGGCTGTACAATTTCTACGTTAACCTTCTGTAGCTTTCGCCATATTTATGTTGAACAATTATTGATCATGCGAGTGGTGATAAAATTTCTTTAAATCGTGTTTGCAAGCTTAAAATTAACATGAATACCATTATATTGAACCAATCGAACAACATGGCAAACTACTGACACGTTTCAGCCTCCCATGATCATCAACAGAGTATGTGACTTTCGTCTCCACTAGTCTGGCATACATTATACTTGACCGGATATTTCGGCTGCACAATTTCTACGCAGTCGCAATCATTAACGTTTTCCGGCTTTTGCCAGCTCCTACTGACGTGTTTCTAATAGGCACGAAGGGAATGTGTAAACTATAGTATAACTTCTATTCCTGCTGGTTTTAGTATAACTTTCTAATCCTATTTGAATTCATTTATTACTAAGTACTTTGCAGCGTGCTATCAATTCGTGTCTCGGTTATAATACTTAATTTCATTCAGGATACTTTTTGTGGAATAAGTGCAACAGTAGACGAAAAGTTCAATATTTTTGTATAACTAAAAACACAGAAAAGAATTTAAAATATAGAATTTAAACATTGCAATGACACTAACACAGTTGGGCTCCTGTTAAATCTTCCTTGGAAGAGTTAGTTGGCATGAAAAATCTTTTTGACAAAATAAGTCTAGAATTGTGCTATTTATAAATAGCAATAGGCAGTTGTTAATGTTTTGCCCGCCGCTATGATAATTTTAAAGTTTTTATGCTATTAAACTTATGATGACAATCTAATATGTGGTCTTAAATCGCCAGTTTTGTGTCAAATTTCCAATTCGTTTGAACCAAAGATGAGCATGCCCATAAATCGATTAATGCAAATAGATGACAGCTTAAGAATAAAAAATGTCTGCACGATAGATTGCCATTTAAACTTTTATTTTCTAAATTCTGTGAGCTAAACTCATTTAATGATCATGTCAGCTCAATGATCTTATTAAAAAATATTTTACGGTATTTAATGAAAATATGCGGTGTCGAGTGCTCTTTCTTCTTTTTAGCTGCTTAATTGACTTTCCAGTTAAATTAAAAGTTCCGTCGGAAAACGGAGAGACTATTGATTAAGAAACTTCAGATTATCTCTATTTCTTGAATTTTATTATTTTTTTGAAAGCGGTAAATCGGTTTTTCTGTGTGGCGTACGCATTCGACAAGTTATCGAAATAATTCGTTAGTGCATCTTTAGTTACCAAAATTTTAAACCGATACAAATGGAAAAAATGTATAAACACCAGGGGTTCCTGTATATTTTTCAGAAAGATATCAACTTTGGAAAATAAAATTGGATTTGTGTTAAACTTAAATCTTCAAACTCGATTTAAAAATAGATTTCACTTTCCACACAGTCAATGAATCCTTAATTATATAGCGTATATACGTGTTGCAAAAGCTGCGAGAACGTTGAACACTTGATTACACATACACTGTGCAGCCGAAATTTGGCAGCTAAATACTGCATTTGAAACAATGAGAGAGGTGAGATCTGCACTTTTAAATTTCCATAACTTGTATATTAATTGCTGTCTCACTCTCGCTAGTCAGTTTGTCGATAAACATTGACAAGGATCATAGAAGTTCTAAACGCGTTAGTACTTTCGACTGATTAGTTTTTCAATTTTTTCCCCGCTTATTAAATAAAATGGGATTGGTGTTTATCTCAATCATACAAATTTGATTTAAAGTATTATTCTCACCATTTCGCAATCATTGATTTTTGAGTTTTACAACAATGTGCGTGAGACTACTAGAGACGAGAGACGCATATCTTATTTTGCTTTACTCATATATGAATTAATTTTTCATTCTCGTTCTTCCGTTTATCGACAGGCATTGATGATGACTATAGAAGTTGTAAACGCGTCAGTACGTATAACTGGAGCCCGTTGTCCTGCTTCTTACTATTTTTTAAAATAAAATGGTTATTTAAATTACGAAAACTTAAATTTAAGATTAACTACCGAAACCACAGCAATTAGTGATTGCTTAATCATAATACTTTTATTGCATTCAATAATTTGTTGCTTGCGGTGGTGCAAAAAACGCATCTTATTAAACAATGATTGGATTTAAATTTTTGTTTGCAAATATATGGCATGAGCATTCAAATTGGTAAAACATGCGCGCCATCTTTATTATCTTTTATTCTAAAACAAAGAAAATGATATGAAAATATGAGATTTATTGAAGCAATTTTTCTATTTGTTACCTTTAAAATCAATACATCTTAAATCTGCCCAGAAAACTCCACCCTGCAAATTTTACCTGGATGCCTATTTCCCTCGATAGAATTATGCTAAATCAATGTTATAAATGTGACCTCAATATTGACTAGTATATTATTTGGTCAAATGATAAATGAGAATTTAAATCAAGTTTGACGCCTTGAGGTGAAAACCAATTAGAAATGATATAAGTTAAGTTATTAGAACAGCAAAGCTTCCGGCGGCTACACGATTGGACGCGTCAGGAGATTTCACGACTCTCATCTGCGCAGCATGGCAAACTGACGTACGGCGAATAGTGAACGTTTGCTAAATTTATGCTTATTTTCTTTCCAAATTGTATCAAGATTAACTTTTGAAAATTAATTGGTCAGTGGATATGTTGCCGAGTTTGACGATTTGAAATAAATATCTGTGGACTATAAAAGATAAAGAATTAGAGTGACATAAGAAATAATCAAATGTCACAGCTAGGTTTTGTTTAACAATTGGTAGATGTCTTTCGCTAGTCAATATACCTCTAGACAAAAAAAACTATAATTGAAACATAAACGCGTTTTGGACAAATGGAACACTTGAAGCGGAGCTAACCAAGCATTTCTCCAATAACAGATAATTATGTCCTGTTCAATTTTACGCTTAAGTTGATAAATACGTTAACTAAAAAATTCTCTTAGAAAGAAAAATAATTAGTTTTTTTAAATTATAAGTTTTTATAAATTAAGACTAAATAAAAATTAATAGAATTCTGAGGAATGTATATCAGCATATTGTTTATCGATTATACACGGTAGATAAATCGAATTTGTTTAGCTTTATGCAAACGACTGGTAACAAGGCCAACACGCCAGGTTTATCTGGTTCACGTAAGAAAATTATTGATATATTGGACGAAATGTAGATCATCCAATGCATGGTCGAAGATAATTTGAAATGTGCTACTTCGTGTATATATATATATATATATATATATATATATATATATATATATATATATATATATATATATATATATATATATATATATATATATCAATTTACAATAATAATTGACTAAATTAGCAGAGGATGTTCATCCAGTAGCCTAATTCCGTCCAGATTTTTCTAATGAAAGGTCTTGTATGGGGGTATTTAATTTTCGGAGTCCGAAGGCTCAATTTACGGCGCCAGTCCTGAAACATATTACACGCAATTTACACATAAATACTAACTGAAGCTTTTTAGTTCGAATTTCTTTCGGTTAGAACCTATTGGACACTTCTTAAAACCTCAAGTTCCTATCAGATACATTCTATCTGTCATTATAGGACAGGCACCATCCCTCTTTGGAATATATATATATATATATATATATATATATATATAAATTTTCAAGCCAAACTTAAATTGTGTACATTGTTGATATTATATAAATATTGAATGAAAGCTCGGCTGCAGCCCTTACAATATACCACGCTTTCGCCATTAATTGTTAAAGTAGCCCGAATAAAAGCAGGCCAAAATAACAGTTTCTTTGCTGCATTTATTGTAAGTTTGGTTTTCCTTTCTTTTTGTTCTCTACTTAGCAAGCCATTTCCTTATATTCTCAATATACTACACACAGAAAACGCAAACGATTTCCAAAGTCATACACCAACATGTAGACCAGTGGTTAGATAGGAATGCTTATGTGAATGAATTTTACGCACATAAATTTCTTCATTACAGTGTCAATTTTGTGTTAGTTGACACCTGTTAAAAATTAAACGAACATTGGTTTCTTGGGTGGTGATAACACTTATTATAATCAAGGTTGCGGTAAGGTGTTTGTATCAAGACCGCAACCTTGATTATAATAACCTGTTAAGAATTGTTCCATTGGATCTAGAGGAGATTTTTACTACTTCGCTCACAATAGAGTGCATTCACAGCAAGATTCAAAATAATCGCGCAGTACTTTTTCATTTGGAAATGTCTCTATAATAAAAGTGTTTATATTCAAATAAAAAAATATAATCTGGATCTGGAGTCAAGACCAAATTTACATTTGATGGTCATGGAAGTTCGAGACTTATTCGTACGTGTAACTGGTGGTAGATTTGCTGTGTTGGTGGATCGGTAGAAAATAAGATTGAACTATAATTGGTTGAGCGGGCGCTGATAAACATTAATTAAACCAAGATTGCGATCATGATATAAATATCAATCTCATTATATATATATATATATATATATATATATATATATATATATATATATATGTGTGTGTGTGTGTGTGTGTAGAACGGTCTCGTCTTTATTTGCAGCTCTTCTAGACAAGACGCGAACCTGGTTATGTCTGCTTCGGATTTCGTAATTATAACCATTTAGAATCCGTGCCGCGTAAACTGCGATCGCTTAATTATATTAATATTTTATTCAATACCACTTCCCCATGTAGTGTAGTATCTGTTCCATAATGACAGATTTGGTGCGTCCATTTGGTTTGCCGTGCTGTTATGTTGATGACCATTTAAGGTCGAAATGCGTCGCTACGTTTGACTGATTGTAATTTTAGTATGCTTTACGACTGAAAAAGTAGATTTTGTGTGTTTAAATCGAGTCCTTAAATTTGATTTAAATATTTTTTGTCAGCACCTATACAATCAACGATTGCTTAGGTAAACATTTTTAGACTGTAAGTAGAGCAGGTAACGTGTCAGATTTTGATAGTTACATATTTCGGTTTTATTCCCCTGTCATCGGTTGCATCTTGATTAAGAAGTTTAACTGATGGTAAGTTTTATTCTGTGTTACTAGTCTAAATTCTGCAATTAAACAATCAATGATTGCGCAGGCAGTTATGTCAAGTACTAACGATAATTCGCCTCGTACTGAGCAAATTTTCGACGGTACTTCAAGTGTTTCCTATAAGGA
>JAQBSW010009368.1:0-29188 GCA_029291075.1 Eudiplozoon nipponicum
AATAATAATAATAATAATAGGAACAATGTATAACTTCCTTAGATAAACTTAATAATGCGAATAAGATGTTTGACAACGATAAGCCGAGAAGCCTTAGACAGTATATTTAACAGTGTTTGAAGCGAAATGTTGAGGTTAAACGGACGCACGAACGAAAGACGAAAGTAAACCAAAGGGAAAAACTTTAAAATAAGAAATTTCATTCATAAAATGAACCTTTAAAGTGTTTGCAGCGTATATCAAGGTTCGCGTTACCAAGTGCATAATTTCATATATATTGGCAGGTGCTAGACATTGTAAGTTGCGCAATTCAAAATGGGATGCTCCAACGAAATGTTAACTCATAAAATCTCATTGGTAGTTTTTAAGGTGAATATGGTGAAAATATTTGTTTGCGTTCACGGTCTGTCTGTGTACCTGATTTTATATGTTTACTGTTGCAATTTTGTGGAAAATGCATATGCTATCAGGAGGTTAATAAATTAGATATGCAGCACGAGACAAAACACTCATCGTTTTTTCATTTCAAAAAGAAGAAAAAAGTCTAATTAAATATTAAATTAAGTATTACGTTTTACGCACCTAGTAATAAATTAGTTCCCGTCAAGGCTAGATTGTATGGCTTTTCTGGAGTTACATTTGTTCAGTATTAGATGTAATTTTACATTTTTTGAAATTTGGCATATCTTTAAATTCATTATGTTAGTTCCACGTACCGACTTGGCGATCATTGTGCTAGAAGAGTATATATATATATATATATATATATATATATATATATATATATATATATATATATATATATATATATATGTGTGTGTGTGTGTGTGTGAAGGTATAAATTGACTTGTCTTTGAAGTCGCATTGTCGATGACTGTATAAGAAGTTAGCTCCTTTATTACTTGTACCGATACATTGTCCTGCATTCCTTGATCATATATTTAATTGATATAGGACGTAGTACCGGCTCCTACTGATGAGTCGCCAGTAATAACGAAGTGACATTTCATCACCACATCAATCGAGATTTACTACAGTATTTGATTTGATAATAATAATAATTTAAATCAAGCCTTATATTAACGAAAATCCCATTGGATTTAGCCACTCGGAAGCATTTCCGCTTGCATAAATTTCGATTCCGTGTAGTTATCCACAAGTATTAATTGCTTGCTACAAACGCGCAAGTAATAATTAATCAATTGTGTAAATTCACTGTTCAATATCACTTCTCCTCTTAGAGCATGCTCTCTCTTCTATAATGACAGATTTGAGATGGTAAGTCGAAACTTTATGTCTAAATATATGCCATACATTCTCCAACTTTAGGAAAAGTTAACCAAAAACCTTTGTGTGTGTTTGCGTGGCGCAGTGGTTAAAGTCAATAATTCCGAAGCAGATGTGCTAAATTCTGAGGCCTGTCGGCGGCACAATACTGGAAAGTTTTTAAACCGTTCCCAATAAGAAGAAAACCAGCCTCTCTTTCTTTCTCTCTTTCTCTCTCTCTCTCTCTCTCTCTCTCTCTATATATATATATATATATATATATATATATATATATATATACTGTGCTTAATCCACTGATGGATAGATATCAGCAAGGGTGAAATAAATATTTGAAATCTCACACGAATATTCTTCAGCTGCGGTCTCTTGTATGATAACCGACTGCAAATCAGAAATGAGTTAGCAACAAACGATGCTCTGCGGATTAACAAACTGCAACCTGATTTAGCGAATAATAAATGTGTGTTCGTGCATTCAGCCTGAACCAGAGACAGAGCACAATGATGATTTCCGCAACCTCCATTCCTCACTATCCACTCGTTTCAATTTTCTGTTTGTTTCGTCATACATAAGAAATTTTTTCTTAATTTGAGGGAAAGATAAGAAACAAGCGATTCCTGTAAAATTCCTTTTTGTTCTTTACACACGGGCATGGTATCTACGCATACATGTTAAATGTTATAAATTGGTTTCTGGCTCCATTTTGACAATAATCTTCAAAACTGCTTATTTTACCCACGCTGGTAGACATTTTAAAATCAAATACTGCAATAAATTTTAATGGATGCGGATGATCAAAATTTACATCGTTCGTTCATTTAAAATGGTATTGCATATAATTTTGTAGTTGTAAAGTAAGAACGAACTGAAGAGAGTAGGCAGGCATCCAACCTGAAGGATCTTTGTGTGATTATCTTGATGTTAACTTTAACATTTGGAAAAGATGCCTTTATAATTCTCTTTAACAGACACGCGTTTATTGCTGCTAGTAGGTTACTCATAAATGTAAATTTAGGAAGAAAATGTACTGATATCTGTTGTAACAATAATCGAGCGTGATCTGAATTTAGGTATTTTTCATCGTTCGCCCTATTTGCTTATTGGCGAAATTTTCTTCAGATGACTCAAGTCTTCCTGGGTGTTGTGTTAAGAGGTGATCTTCCTCTCTCATGCTGCTTGGATGTCAACTAGGTTTATTTTGTAGGATTTCAGTAAACTGCTGTTGTAGCAAATGGTTTGTTTGATGAACGTAGATTTTATTTATATTACCATTATCGGATTACTGTTTGCTTCATGATTAATTTAATGCCAATAAAGAGAAAAGTGTAGTATTCCTGTATGTTGGATGGTGTGGAGAGAGAGAAAATTAAATTCAGCTGACATATGTAAGTAATTAATAGGTCAGGTGTTTATATCAAGACCGCAACCTTGATTATAATAATTGTTATCACCACCCGCGCAACCAATGTTCGTTTAATTATATAAATGTTCATTTCAATACCACTACCCCATGTAATGTGGTGTCTGTTCAGTAATGACAGATTGGGCATGGTTAGTTGGAACTTTGGGTCTAAATGTATGCCATATGAGCTCCACCTAAAGGAGAAATTGACCAACCAAGTTACATTAGTTAGTATATAACTGAAAATTGTGTGTAGTGTAGTGTGCGGCAGGATAGCTCAGTAGTTAGAGCACCAGATTCCGAAGCAGACGTGCCCAGGTTCGTATCCTGTCCGCGGCAAATTCTGGCCAGTACATGATGAGTTCCCAATAAGGACGAAACCGGTCTACTGGATGAATTGCCTTTTCTACACTATGCAATTCTTAGTTTACACTGGCATATATAAGTCATTAATGGGTTAGGTGCTTATATCAAGATCGCAAACTTGATTATAATAATTGTTATCACCATCCGCGCAACCAATGTCCATTTAATTGAATTCTATGTTTAAATGAGCTTCGATGGCTTTTTTCAGTGATTCAGCTGGATCTGCTGTTTCTGCGGCAATAAACTATTCACATAAATTTTGTAAAGTATGAACTGTCCAATAATATTTTTCTGGCTCGTGTTCCCATGATATTACACGTATTCACAATCCAGGAGAAATGCATTACTGCATGCATAGTTAAACCATTGAACGTTCGGAAAGATGGGCCTTTGATGCTTAATTTCATTTTATGTTCATGCTAAAATGAGATTGTTTTTGCCATTATGATTTGTAGTAAAATCTTGAATGCAAATTTTGTTCCGAGAACACAAGATTGTCAATGTTATATCCAACTGAATATAAGTAAATGTTGATAAAAATTAGGTAAGACCATTCTTTTTTCACAGAAGTATTTCCTTCTACGTTCATCTGAAGATTGTATATTTTTGCATTTATCTTTCGTTTTTAGTTTTTCGGCTACTGAGGAGTCTTGCGGAGAGTGTTTATATTGGATTCGCTTATTTAAATTTCCAAAATTTTTATTGTGTATTCTCAAATTCAAACACTGAATGGAAAACGGGATATCTCCATAATTTAAAAAATTATATTACTGCTCGAATCGTTATTTTCTTTTTTTTAATTCATGTAAGAATTTTGAACGATCAATCTTGATCTAATTCATGAACAAATTTGAAGCAACGACTTCATGTTTAACGCCTTCGTATCTTTTTAAGGTGTGACCAGTGGTATGTTTTTTCGTAATTTTGTTTCCTGAGTGTAACTTTTTGTGGGGCCATCTTCGTGATTTAAACCCTAAAATGGCTCTTTTTTCGACGGAGTTAACTGGCTGAAACTTAACTAGAATTACTATAATCAAGTTGCGAACTTGATATAAACACCTGGCCCATTAAGTGCATACAGTTTTCTGTATAAATATATTTAATTATATAATGTAAAAATGGGTCAGGTGTTTATATCGAGATCTCAACCTAATTTTAGTAATTTTTATCACCGCCCGCGCAAACCAATGTTCGTTTATTTGTTAACCCGTTATTTTTTGTTATTGACATATGTTTAGATAGAGATAAAATGGAGGTATAACAATTAAAATACATCCACAACTAAGATCATTTCAAGTATACTAAATAAACAATAGCTACGCGTATTTACCTGGATTGATCGGACGAAAAACCTAGCTTGAAGAAATTATCAGTTTCTTTTTTGTGCTTGAATAGGAATTATCCTATGCAGGGGTTTATTTCTTCTACATTTTGTTGACATTTCAGCATTCATCGTAGCACTCAATTGTAAAGGATTTCGTACACGTCGTCAAACTAAAATGGAACGAATCAAAATAAACACAACCGTCTGGCGATTTACAAATTATCGGTAAAGAAATTCATAAAAGGCACTTGAAAGATACAATGCTCAGATGCAAAAGAGAACGACAAAAATACATCTTATATCACTGATACAAGATCATTCAATAATTGTATAAATTATGCTCGTTACCAAACAAAAGCTTAACTTTTGTTTATAAAGCCTATTATCGTGGCTATTTCATGCCTTGCCATCAGATTCAGGAGCTATACTTTAGAGTTCTTCAATCACATGGTGAAAATCTGTTACTTTCTGTGGAAAGAGCAATAAATTTCATTCGCTAAGCCTATGCTTGAAACAAGAGAATGCCCTTGGCCGAATTCAATTTGTATACTAGTTACTCCAGCTAACGAAATCGATAAAAAAACAAGGTTGTGCATAGGACGTATGTTTCAATTTATTTGATTTATAAGTGGGCAAAATCTACCAGACCAAAGTTTCAGCATTATTGGACAACCAGTAAGGCTAAAATCAATGACTCACCGTGAGACAGCCAGATCCATTAAAATAACGTTACTGTGTGGCTAATGAATGAAGTGATTTATTCTACTTTACTGATCTGAGTTTGTACACCAACTTAACGATAATTAAAATGGTCTATCTCGAATGTTTCTAAAGTCGCACTGAACAAAATTTTCGAAGAGAATATACAAAATCAATTAAGATAATTAGAAAAATGGAAAGAGAATCACCTTCCAGACGTCTAATTATCGTTAATCGAACATTGGTTGCACGAACGGTAATAAAATTTATTATAATCAAGGTTGCGATATTGATATAAGCAACTGACCCATTAATTACTTACATAAGTCAGTATAAACTAAGAATTGTATAGCGTTTGTATTTAATTATCGTTATTTTTATTTATTGCGGTAGTTAGTGCAGAAAGCTCTGTCAAAGCATTTTTGCTAATATTAGGTCTCTCTTTCATTATAATATTTAATCTAGGTAATATTTGAACTGTTAATGCTCAAACTGGTATACAAGTTAACAATACCAGTGACTACATAAGTATTTTTTGAAATTTTGTTGCGGTGTTGAAAAAAAAGAATTCAACCCGATCAAAGACAAAACAAAATCGTAAAGTGTGAAGAATCGGATCTTTGTGTAACTACCCGTGTACAACTATTACCCGCGTACGAAAAACGCGGCATTGAATTAATACCAGTGACTGATTAATTCCTTTGTTAGCCTGTTTATATTTAGTATGAAAATCAGTCGTTAAATTGCCAGTGACTTGTGTACCAATTTTCACACTGACTATATTGATGTTACTCTCTCCTGTTATTATGATCACTTCTGGAGCCTGACAAGTTTCTAACTATTGATTCAATCGAGTCCTGTCCGCGCCAATTTCTGGCCAGTACATGATGACTTACCAAGAAGGACAAAACCGGTCTACTGGATGAATTGCCTGTTCGACACAATACATTTCTTAGTTTACACTGATATATGTAAGCAATTAATGGGTCAGGTGCTTATATCAAGACAGCAAACTTGATTATAATAATCAATTGGAGATGTTGGATCTATTTAAGTTATTTATGGTATCAATTTTTAAAAGCGTTCTTTCAAGGTTATACGTTAATTTAAAAGCTACCCTATTCAGCGTGATCGGTTTATTTGAATTCCTTATCGTCATACTGTTAGATATTCTGTCTCAAGTGTATTATACGATTTTTCTTCAGTTGTGCTAAAATTAGTTTGTCAGTCTAGCCAAATCTATAACACAACAGCAGATTTAAGACAGGAAGAACCATCGGCAAATATTCTAAGTCAGCATACCTGAATTTTATCAATTTTAGCACCAATCAAAAACAAAACCTACTTCGGTGGATACGTAGAATTTACTCCAATGCTGCTTTCATTTCGTTACGCGAACATTATTAATGTTGGAAGTCAAGACATGCTGCCTCGAGTATTTGCAATGTTAATGGTGGCAAAATCCATTTATCAGAGCGATACTTCTTCCATAAACGAAGCACAAGTTCGAAACTCAAAAATATAAATCCATATTTTATTTATCCATCTATTAATATCAAAAACTGGATTAATAATTAATTTTAATCAAGGTTATGCTATTTATATAAACACCTGACCTACTAAATGATGGACTTTTTGCTCAGTGCTGTCCTTCTTCTTCTTGATTTGACCGCATTTATCTTGTGCGGGACAATTGATAGCACTCGTAGGTCGGTAAAATCTCGAATACTGTACATTTTCAGGTTCTCCGATTATTGACCTTGATTGATTGGTTCTCATTTTTCCCTTCTTCTTTAAACCTTCCATCAGTTGCCTGTCCGAAAATGACGTTGGAGCTAGATTTTCCGCTGTTTGCGTTACGATATTTCGAGACCTTATTTCTAGTCTCCTCTTCAGGGTTGACACAATATGCACAGGGAAAAACAACTTGTGGCAAATGTGGTAGCCTCATTCAAGACAGATCTATTTATATTTATCTAAATTCCTAAAGTACTTTTATTGTCTGCCCAAATATCCGGTATTTATGCCTAATCTCTAATACTCAAATGTATACGCAATCTTATCCATGTCACCACTAAAGTGACATTTCTAGAATAACTATAAACAAACCTTATGGATTAACATACACGCCTATTGCAATAATTGAGTTGGACAATTTTCTGTATTTACCTAGTCAATTAAGAGAGGGAAAATTCACATAGGAAAAATGATAGGAAAGGAGAATTATCATTACTAGATGTCAAATTAAAACGAATTGGTCAGATATTAGAAAAAGATATTTACAGGAAAGATACTTATTCTCGTATCCTCTTGAATTATTGCTCTAATCACACGTTTGGGATGAATATATGCATTTTAAAATCCGTTATAATATGAAGTCTTAAAATAGTGGATTTAAAACATCAGGGGTTTATGAGATACCTTGTAAAGATTGAAAACTCAGGTATATAGATGAAACCATGCGTCCAATAAAGGTACGTAGACGGGAACATTAAACTGCATGCAAATATAGACATAGTCATAGATCAGATCAAGCCAGGCACTCAATGGAGACAGGTAATGAAATAAACTGGGATGGCTGTAAACGGATTTCACTATGTAACCGCAAAAGATTAACCAGGTTGATCATAGAATCAATTGAAATAAAATCAGGAATGAACGTCATTAATAGGACATTTGTATAAAAACATTAGGCCCCATATTTAATGAAGCCTTCTCGAATAGAAGGAAACCTAGATTGGTGGAATCAGAGTTAATAATAAATTCAATAGATCGCGACTATGAGATCGAAAACGGACCAAATTAGATAGATCAGTTGTGACCAGAAGGATAAACCAAATACAGCATGAACGGAAAGTATAATCTCAAGCACATTCGTTTCGTGTTTACTGGCGACTCATCAGTAGGAGCCGGTATTACGCCCTTTAACCACTACATATTTTGTCGAAGAATGTGGAATAATAGGAAGGTACAATCTCCTAGAAGAATGTGTATACCTGCAATAGTGAAGCTAACATCATATAATCTATGACAATGCGACTGCAACGCTAACTCACACTATATAATATATATACAGAGTCTGTAAAGGATACTAACACTATGGCTATTTGTTAGTAACCGATACCAACATTATGGTACCGAAAAGGTACATGTTACTAACACTATGGTTTCCGAGTCTGTACATGGTACGAACATGATGGATATTTAGAATTACAACTATTTCTGAACACCTGCTATTACAGTAAATCCATTCACCCTTGATTTGATCGAAATCAGTTATCACATTTACGCGGTAATCATGACATCATTCAATTCAACAGTTCGCAACACCTAATACATACTTGCATATATATTAGGTAATAACAGTAAATCATGTACCTTGGGGAACTTATATAGTTACTTTTATATGTTAATCTTATATATATATATATATATACATATATATATATATATATATATATATATATATATATATATATATATATATATGTATGTATCTTGAACATATTTGATTTGTATAAGATGTGAGATAAACTCACATTGTTGCTTATATATTTATCTATATATACTTAGCAGATATGTGTATCTATATTTATATACATATTATGCAGAGACATATATGAATATGCATATAAGATGTGAGGTGAACTCACATGGTTGCTTAAATGCTTATTTAGATATTCGCAATATATATGTGAACGAATATTTAAATTTTTATTTAAGGTGAGATTAACTCACATGGTTCTTTATGTGGATTGAGATATACAATATATATACATATATATTGTGCGTAGACGTGTATATGTATATATTTTGATATTTATATATTCATATAAAATGTGAGTATAAATAATATTTATATGTAAAGTAAGTATACTATACACTCATTGTGAATTGTAGGTACTTGAAGTTCAAAGAACCCATTGCATTGCTTGTATATATATATATATATATATATATATATATATATACGCATATATATATAGAGTGAGAAAGGCCTATATATATCATACATAGACATAAAAATTGAGATTTAAATATTTAAAAATGCATTTTTACTGATATAATCTATCCATTGAGGGACTAACAGTGTTGTTTTTATGATACTCATATTATATATAGTGTATACACGAATATATATGATGGATATATAGATATTTATAAAAGATATGGAAGGAACCCACTTGGTTCTTTTATATGCTTATCTATATATGCGTAAGATGCAGCGTGTGGACGTATATATAAATGGATGTATTTATAAGATGTGGGTGTATATAATTATAAATATAGTAAATAATAAAATTCAAATACAAATAGATTGCTAATTTATTATATATATATATATATATATATATATATATATATATATATATATATAGGTTGTGACACAGATATTTAAATGGAAAAATAAATTTTTACGGGATATGAGTATAAATGTGTATTTAGTTGAGATACGATTCGTTAGTGTAGGCTCCGTATTCGGTCTCTTTTTAAAACTTCTCTAAACAGGATGCGATTAGGTAATCTGGGGTATTTGAGGATTACTGCAGTATTGAATTCAAAATTTTTGTTGATCCTTCTACGCGTCCGGAACAGCAATTAAAAATATAGACATCATGGATAGGCGTGTATGTTAATCCATAAGGTTTGCTTATAATTATTCTAGAAATGCCACTTTAGTGAAGTACACATATGTGTATATATTTTGTTGTGTTCGGGGAGTGGTGACATGGATAAGTTTGCGTATACATTTGAGTATTAGAGATTAGGCATAAATACCGGATATTTGAGTAGACAATATAAGTACTTTAGGAATTTAAATACATATAAATAGATCTGTCTTGAATGAGGATACCACATTTACCACAAATTGTTTTTCCCTGTGCGTATGGTGTCAATCCTGAAGATGAGACTAGAAAAAAGGTCTCGAAATATCTTAACACAAACAGTGGAAAATCTTGTTACAACGTCATTTTCGTACAAGCAACTGATGGAAGGCTTAAAAAAGAAGGAACAAATGCGAACTCATCACTCAAGGCCAATAATCGGGGAACCTGAAAATGTACTGTATTCATTATTTTACCGACCTACGGTTGCTATCAATTGTCCCACACAGGAGAAATGCGGTCAAATGCATAACCTGGTCTATTGTGTACATACGTTTGTCAGTATTAATTAAGAATTGTATTGTGTTGAAAAGGCAATTCATCCAGCAGACCAGATCGTATTTATTGGGAACTCATCACGTACTGTTAAGAATTTTCCGCGGACAGGGCTCGAACCTGGGCACGTCTGCTTCGGAATCTGATTTTGTAACCACTGATTTATTATTGCATAAATAGCTGCTTTATTATGGATTTGATTATTTGATTACTATACGTATGGCCGCATGTAAATGTGAGCGACAGACCTGGTTACTTTTTTCTAATTGCATATAAGGGAAAAAATCATGGGCTAGTTAAAAGTTCGTTTATGGCGATATTTCATATTAAGAATAAACCGAAAATGTATATATATATATGCACATGTTTAGATTTAGACGTGCATAATTGCGAAGTGACAGGTAATTTGAACGTGTACTATCCTGATAATAAGCTTAACAGATAAGACGAGCAAAATCGTCACATAATTTGTTACCAATGTTAGAGTGTATAAATTTTATCTGATTTGGATAACCAGCAGAATTTTTAAACACCGATAAATTTAAACGTATGCACACATTATATATATATATATATATATATAATGTGTGTTTGTGGTTTGCAATTCAAATTGTTACGTTGGCCGTCCTTTTCGTGATAGTGAAATCGCCAAAATTTACGAAATTATTCATTGAAAATGAAATATATATTGATTTACGATTCATATTTCTACCCGATTCTCGTTTATCAAAATTTTGGCCCATTGTTGAAAATGTGCGCAGATGTTTCCTTTAATGTGGAGACAAAAAAATCCAACGATAGTGAGTTGACAAATGATGAGTGACGAATAGGTACAACTAAGCTAAATGTGGGGTAGAAAGTAAACAAATTGTTGAGGACTACATAGACGACGAACTAGGATTTAATTTTGTGTGTTTGTGCCAAGATCTGATTGACAAAAATGCGGGTTTTAGTTGGCAGGCTGTTGAGGATATGCGCAGGGAACGGGATGTAGGTCATATGGTACTTAGTGACTCCTCTTGGTGCATAGTAAAATGAGTTGATCTGAAGTAGTACTGTCACGTCTCTCTATCTCAAGTTCACAGGGGACAAAATGAGCGTATTTGGCTTTCTGCCAAATAAAAATGTTACGAGACAACGAAACTATCATATAATTAATTAACGATAAGAGCTAAATATTGCTCAGGTTACCACGATGAATAAATATCGATAATTGTAGGCCCATGCATTTGCTTCCGTGCATTTTTGTCTACTGAATTTAAAAACAGACGTTAACATTAGTACATATCAACATGACCAGAGATTGTCATTGATGACCATTTACCTCAAACTCTGTCTCTAACCTGCAGTACAGTAAATCATTATCTATTTGATAATGGAAAATCGCATACACACAACCTGGCAACAAAGCCTGTGCATTTTTCGTCAGGACGAACATCAGTTTCATCAGGCAAATGGCTGCCGTTCAGTGTCAACATTTACATTTATAGCTTTCATGGGTTTCCAGTTTCGTGATTAGCCGTTTTTAAAATATTTCAAAACCAAAATCAGCATGAATAAAAGTTCTTACCTCATTTAAACATACGTTTCACGCGTAATTGCCGATAATCAGTAGAGGCCTGCATTTGAGCCCTAAAAACAATTTTGCCACATGCGTGTGGTCAAATAAAATAGAATTTGCGTTTATTTCAAGTGCGTAAACTCGATTTAAATAATTGTTATCACAATCTGTGAAAATTTATTCGTTGATCATATAACTGACAATTTATCGATTACAATATTTAAAACAAACAGTCTACAGGACCATGGTTTCATTCCTATTGTAAAACTATTACTTGCTCAGAACCGGTCTTTCTTTGATTTGATTATAGCTATGAAATAAGCCTTAGACAAATTAAAATAAAAGGACATGTAGCTCCATGATAAATATCTTCCATATTCCATGGCAAAGCAATTTTTCAGTGTGTATCAACAATTTATCAGAATTATTAGCTCTATCTAGCGCTTGGGTTATATAATGGCTTGAAGCTCGACTACTATACTAATTAACACTTGTTGAAATCTAGGACAATCAAGAACATTATTGGAGCATTGTCTAATGAGAAAGAGACCATGGTTTGAAAAATTGATTGAGAATTTCTGCATTAGTTATGGCGCAGCAAATGTGTCGAATATATTTGATGCTATAACATTTTCAAAGGAAAGTACACACGTGGAAGAGTTCAGTGTGATGAGACCATTTAGAACCCATTAGTCAGAAACAAAAACCGGTACACCTTGAAATATAAGTTAACGAAAATTATATCGACCTAAAAGTACTAATATGAGACTCGCAATAGTCAAGCGCGGTATCAAAAAACATGTGCATTCGCATTTAAGCATAAATGTCGTTATTAATGGTGACTCCTCAATACGTCCAAACTTCAATATATTTGTGGTCAAAATTTGGGTCAGCTGGACGGTGCTATACTAAATATGCATGTATGTAGGTATTAAATCAGTATTAGAGTCAATTTCATAGAAAGTCTTTAACGAAGCGATTTTAAGGTAAACTCATTATACAGAAGATGTGTAAAGCTGCAACGTTTATCAATAGCATGATTTTGGAAAAAAGACCAGTTTCGTCACGTGCATTGACTTTTAAACCGAGACACTTTTGTGTGAGCGCCTTGTGGTCAACGGAACTTCTTATTCATTTAACTGGTTCAGCACAATATCTGATAGAGTAGATGCTGCTAACTAACATCAACCACACGAGTAAAAGTTTAAACAAAGGAAAACATTGTGAATAGGAATGTCTCAGTATTACTTTATCCGTGTTGTGTCTAGCACAGTTCGAGTTCCAGTTTTTTTGCAAGTAAGTATTAGGTGTTGCAAACCTAATAACAAATTAGTTCAGTTGTGACCAGAAGGATAGACCAAAGGCAGCATGAACGGAAAGTATAATCTCATGCACATTCGTTTCGTGTTTACTGGCGACTCATTAGTAGGAGCCGGTATTACGCCCTTCAACCACTATATATTTGGTCAAAGAATGTGCAATAATAGGACGGTACAATCTCCTAGACGAATGTGTAAACCTATAGTAATGAAACTAACATCATATAAAGTCTCGAGAATGCGACATCCACGCTAACTCACTCAATATAATATATATATCGAGTCTGTAAAGGATAATAACACTATGGCTATTGTGTCAGTAACCGATGGTTCCGAAAAGGTACATGGTACTAACACAATGGTTGGCGAGTCGGTACATGGTACCAACATGATGGATATCAATTTATGCTATAGATCACCGAAATTGAGAATTACAACTATATCTGAACACCTTTTACTCGAATAAATCCATACACTCTGGCCTTGATCGATATCAGTTATCACATGTCGCGGTAAGCATGACATCATTCAATTAAATATATAACAGTTAAATACTGTTTGTTGCGGAGATCTGATATATATGCAAGTATGCATTAGGTGTTGCGAGCCTAGTAACAAATTAATTCAGTTGTCTTTGGTTTATCCTCTTTTTGTTTTGTTTGTTGGACATATTTCGTATTCTTTTCGTCGGTTCACAGTACATCACAAGTATTAGAAACAAGCTAATGAAGCAAGTGCGATATAGAAGATAGTACCGTCCAATTTTCCTAAATTCCTCATCCAAATGTAGAGTTGATAAAGGTCGTAATACCGGCTCCTACTGATGAGTCGCCAGTAAGCACGAAACGAATGTGCATGAGATTATACTTTCCGTTCATGCTGTCTTTGGTTTATCCGTCTGGTCAGAACGGAACTAAATTGTTACTAGATTCGCAACACCTATTTCATACTTGCGTATGCATTAGTTCTGGGCAACAAACAGTATCCCAATGTTACACACGAGCAAAAGTTTAAACGAATGAAAAAATGCGGATCTGGATCTCTTAGTATTACTTGATCTGTGTTGTGATTAACAAAGTTCAAGTTCATGTTGTTTTGATCGATGGATATATTTCTGATTCATTTTGCGTAATCCTTCGTCGGTCCAAAGTACATTACAAGTATTAGAAACAAGCTAATGAAGCAAGTGCGATATTTTATTTAGGCAAATCATTTATACTTCTGACCGACCATATGGATAAGGAGTCTTTACATTCGTGTCACTGGTTCATCCTAGTATCTGGTCTACAATAAATAAATGTGTATCTTGTTATTTGGAATCAAACATAAGAGCAATAGGTTCAGGTTAACAAATCTCAGCCTCAACGACAAATGAATAGCGTACTGCATACATACACTTAATTTATCCTTACTTCAGTTGAATTCTCATCGCCTCAATTTCAACCTAAATATTGACATAGCTCAGGATTTGTTCAACAAGGATGAAGTGTTATCTAATAGACGAATTGATCTTTTTATCTAAGCAATATTTTGATTAAACAAAAGTCTTGACAATCAAATCCTGTTATCCTGCGTAGAGACAACATCACTACCGAAGTAGGCTGAGTGGTTAGAGCAACAGATTCCGCAGCAGACGTGCCCAGGTTCGAGCCCTGTCCGCGGCAAATTCTGGACATTACGTGATGAAGCATGTCACGATTTGAGATTGTGGGCTGTCGCTTTGTACAATCAGTTTCGCAAAGGTCTGATTGATCCTCATTTTCAAATACGAATTGGTTTAGTCTTCGTTGTGGCTGGATGCTGATGCCCGTATTGACGCGTTTCGACCTTCCATGATCATCAATTTAATGCGACATTTCAATTGAAGTTCAATTTATGCGAGATTGTTAGACGAGTAAGCCGATTATTTACTTTTGCTTTCTTATTTATGCATTGCGGTTTGATCCTCGTTAGTCAGTTTTCAGTCGTACTCTAATGATGAGCATGAAAGGTCGGAACGCATCTGTACCTGTGACGGATGGTAGTTTTACTCTGTTGTGCGACACGTCACATACAATGGAATCAGTGTTTATAACAAACTCGCAAAAATTTTTGAAAGGATTACATTGTTAAACAATGAATGATAGTGAAAATGGTGATATCAATTATCATATCATAACATATTAATGGCCATATAAACTATGATTTGTGTAAGTTAGCAAAGAAAATGTAAACAGAAGACCGGTTTCTTTTGCTGCGGACTGGGCTCGAACCGTATCACATTTTACAGTTCAGAGCGCAACACGTATTAAACCAGTTTCGAAAAGATCAGATAGATTCCCATTACCAAGTACGCATCGAGCTTGTTTACTTATTGACTCAGTACGGATTCGTCTCTTTCTTCCGAAAGCTTCAACATCATTTCTGATAAAATTCTGGACAGCACGTAATGAGATCCCAGTAAGGACAAAGCCGATCTACTAAATGAATAGCCTTTACTACACTATGCAATACTTAGTTTATACTGACAATTGTATGCACATAAAAGAGTCAGGTGTTTATATCAAGTCCGTAATCGTGATTAAAGTAATTTTTATTACAGTCCGCGCATCAAATGTTCGTTTATTTTTATAAATTCATTCCAATAACATTTCCCATAAGGCATGGTGTCTGTTCTATAATGACAGATTTGAAATGGTTATTTTTAACTTCATTTCTGAAGAGATGTCACATTTGCTCTACCAAAGTGAAAGCCTAACCACAAACTTTATTTAGTATATAACTGATAATTTTATGTAGTGTGTGGCAGGGTGGCTCAGTGGTTAGAGAACCAGATTCCGAAGCAGACGTGCCCAGGTTTGAGCTCTGCCCATGGCAAATTCGGGCCAGTACATGATGAGTTCCCAATAAGGACGAAACCGGTCTACTGGATGAATTGCCTTTTCTACACTATACAATTCTTAGTTTATACTGGCATATTTAAGTAATTAATGGGTCAGGTGTTTATATCAAGACCGCAACCTTGATTATAATAATTGTTATCACCACCCGCGCAACCAATGTCCGTTTAATTAATAAGTCAGATGTTAATATCAGGATCGCAACCTTGTTTAATGTAAAAGAGAACTCGGCCTTTTTCACTAATCAAAGGGAAGCAAAATCACTTTACTTAAATTGAAAATGAAGATGACACATGCTTTCTTGGTGTCTTGGTTTTCCGCATGAATTGGTGCCCACCTTGAAATATCTTCATCGATTAGGACATATAGGACACATGCCTACAAATTATTAATTGGCTTTCTGAGAATAAGCACAAATTTATTTAATTAATATGCTTTTTATCAATCATACGCACCCACATCCAAAGACTTAATGCTCATACGTAACAACACTCTCTCACATCCTCTTAGACACACACACACAAACCTAAACACGAGAACCTTTTCATCCACTTTTTCTCTCATTCCATCTAATCGCTTTGCTCTATTGAACTAAAGAAGATGCATATCAACACATTTAAAGTCTGGGCTATTTAGCATAATTAAAACATTAATGCAGTTATAGATTTAATTTGACATCAAATAAAACGCTTTTTCCAAATGGCTGCAGAGACCACAAAATATAAAGTACGTATCGTTAGGCAGGTGCATCCGTGAGGCGATCACCATGTTATCTCAAATGATGAATACATTAGACGCCCTATTTAACATTTAAAAGCGTGTGGTTATTTCTCATTTTGAAAAATATGTCAAAGCAGACTCATTGAAACTATCTACCTCTTCCTCTCCCTCTCGCTTTATGTCTCTTTCCTTCTGTGCCTCCTATGCATAAGCAAACTCACATAGAGATTATGCTAATGTTCAAGTAACCTTAAATGCATGGAAAGTCTATAAAGCTTATTAAAAACAAATAGTAGGTGAAATATGTTTCATGCATTTGTTTCAGTATGATTTGTAACCTATTTAACTTAGCTTCACACAATGGGTGGCAAATAATTTATTTTAGTTTTACATCCAGCATGTGCCTTAACAAAAGAAATAAACCGACATAAGTCTTAATAATGTAATAAAATTATATTAATGTTGGCGTAAAGCTAAATTATATGTATGTATGCATCAGGCATGTCGTACTTAGCAACTAGTTTTCATAAAAGATCAGGAGAATTTGCAAAATTCGGCACAAGAATACGACTTTTGTGTCACTGAAGTGTGCGTTACAAGCATAACGGCTTCTCAACCATAGGAGCCGGCAAGACGCACGAACTATATATATATATATATATATATATATATATACGCGGTTTGATCCTCGCTAGTCAGTTTTGCCTTCGTACTCTGATGATGATCATTGAAGGTCGAAACGACATAAAGTGTTACTGACGGTTTTACGATTTTCTGCGACTGTTTAAATACAATGGGATTGGTGTTTATTTCAACCTACAACTTAGTTTGAATAATAGAAAAAATACCAGTTATAAACGCAAACACACGAAAATATGCTATTTGAACATTTATAAAAAAACGTCAGTAGCCATTAATAGGTAAGCCAGTCATAAGTATGCCTAGAGTGGTTTAAGTTAAATTTCCCACTCACATTAGCTTTCTGTCTTTATTCATTATTATTTAACAGGTCATAATTATACTAAGGCCGTGTTTAATTAAACGGTCATTAGTTGCAAGGGCGGTGATAAATATTAGTTCCATCAAGGTTGTCATCATAATATAAACACCAGTCCCATTGAATACCTACATTTGTTATGATATAATGAGGCTGGTGTTTATATTCAGATCGCCACCTTGATTTAAATCAGGCTGGATTTTTAAAAATTAACTAGTCGTCATAACCTCTGATGTCACACTCAATTGCGTGATTTCACATGGTAAACATTAAACAGTTAGTCTGACGCGTGCAAATGGGTAATAAACAATCAAATATTTAACTTAATATTAGGCTTTGTGTACCTAGTAAAAAATTAATTCAAATATAATTGCATTTACGCAGATGCTTCATTCTTAATGGCGACTGCTAGGTAGCAGCCGTTACTACGCTCTTTGCCCACTATTTATTTGGTCATATAGACGGTACCTATTATTAGTTTACCTTTATATTTCGATTAGTTTTGAATTAATTAAAGGATCTAGAATGACGTGTTGAGTATTTTAGACTGAAAAGAGAAACTGGGAACAGTATTGTGTTAGTCACATCAAAGATCAGATAATTAAACTTTACCCAGTAGTGCAAAAAAATATTTCTAATAAAAATTGTACGGTATTAATTTCAATACTCTGTATTTTGGTGAGGAATGTTGGATAATGGGAGGGTACAATCTCCTAGACGAATGTATAAACCTGCAGTAGTGAAGCTAACACCACACGAAGTCTCGACAATGCGACTTCAACGCTAACTCAATCTGTATAATATATATACGATTCACCGGTTTACACTGGTCCCATCGCTCTATAGCCATCCACATGTGTACTGTCAGAAAATGTTAATGAACCATGATTTGCCATAGTTTTTACGATGTTTTTGAGCATCTTTTCTTGTTCCTCAGGACATTAAGACAATACAATTAAACACTAATTGATTGCGAGGGTGGTGGTAACAGTTCTTTAAATCAAGTTTGCGAGCTTGAAGTAATCACCAATCCCATTGTATTTAACCAGACATCGAACAACATAACAAAACTACCGCCAGTCGCACGCACTGACGCTTTTCAACCTTCCAAGATCATCATCAGTGTACTACAGCAAACCGACTATAGAAATTGTGCAGCCGACATTAACAATCAAGTACATTGAATGCGAGACCTCTAGAGGTGAGATCCGAATATCTAATTTTGATTTCCATATATATGCAATGAGATTTGATCATCGCTAGTCAGTTTTCCGTCGTACTTTGATGATGATCATGGAAGGTGGCAATGTATCAGTGCGTCCGATTGGCGGTAGTTTTGCTATGATGTCCGAATACTGTTTAAATACTTTGTGTTTGGGGTTAAATTCAATCTAAAGTATTGTTACCACCACACGCACAATCAATGATGGTTTTATCTTATTATTCTTTCATTATTCCAAATTATTAAAATGTCAATTAAGAATCTTAAATATTAATTTGTTTTGTGATCAGATAAGATCAAGAAATATTTTACTAAATAAAACTTTAAAATTTTAGCGACTGGGACCGATAATGGTTGCCCGATAGGATCTCCTGTAAATTTTAGGTTAAATTACTTTCTAAATTAAAAGGATGTGCAGGACATACAAATTTTATGCATTTCCATAATACTCTCTAACATCATTTTAATATTTCATGATATTCTGTTAAACAACGATGGACACACTCTAATGCGACCTGCACGGAAATATTGGTATATATCCAGACTTTCCAGTCTACCTCTCTTCAATAATTTTTATTTACTAATAATGTCAGTAAATTGGTACGTGTACTATAAATTATAATCTAGAAAATAGGTGTATTTTATTATTTTATGGCACAGACGTTTAGACATTTTATAAGTTGTTGAGTTCTGAACGTTCACAATTAACCTAAGTGGATTACCTTGCTTATAAATCTTTACCAAACCATATAATCTGGGAGGGACTGTTCCCCTTTTTATTAATAAATTTCCGAGCACTGAATCTAATTCCCCAGACCCAAACATTTAATTTATTAAGTATTAACCTCACACTATAACTTATCTGTTGGGTTTTTATTTATTTTATTATAAAATTCTTCATTATTTTATTGTACATACGTGTTATCATTATAATGCTTCTGATTTATTAACACCGTTACTCCAACTTGGTCTACTTTAAGGCATACTACTTTTTTAAATAAAAAATTGATCTCATTTTTTCAATTCATAATTCAGCTTATATTTTTCCTCTCAATTTTCTAAAAGCAGGTCGGCAACAACCAGTTCAAATTTAGTTTTTTTTTCTTCTTAGTTATGTATTTCATAGGAACGATCTTGTTCAGTTCCAGGTAAAGTAATCTCATCTCGTTAACATTGAGATCCATAGAAGATAAACTAATCACCCGTTTAGATACCGCAGAATAATTTGGAATATTTCTTTTGAATTTCCTTATTCAAAGCCTTGTCAGTGAACCCTTCTATGCATTTGAATTCCATTGTACGTAATTTCAAGAACAACACATCTTATTCTTTTCCTTTCTCTAATTAGTTCTTATTTTTGCCTATTTTGATTTTTTATTATAAATTTCATTAAATGTACAAAAAGTTTCAATTTCATAGCATTTCCTACCTTTTTTAAATGGAAAGATAGTCTGAATTCATACTACAAGACATCTATAAATAATTTCACAACGGGTATTCTCTACCTTTCACGACATTTTGTAATACACCAGTTTGTCTATATTCACCAAATACGATTAGAGAGAGAGAGATAGATGGATAGCTAGATAGATGATATATATACATATATATATATATATATATATATATATATATATATATATATATAGAGAGAGAGAGAGAGATATGTTATTAGAATAGATTACAAATGCAGTATTACTGTAATTTTGTCAGGTCAAGGTAATTAAAATTAGAATTAAGTGACAAAATCTGGTATGCTGACTCAATTTATGGAGAACATCTAATTAAAGAAGGTTGTTCTGCGAGAAAGAGAGTCAAAGATAGTGAGAGAATAAAGTAGAGAGCCAAATGGGTGTAGCCAGAGTTTGTATAGGTCAAGAAATAGGGCCCATAATTAAAATAGGAATATCATATATATATATATATATATATATATATATATATATACCTATTTATAATCATATCTTACATAAATATACTATATTCCATTTAACTATGTGTATTCACCTTATATATACCTATATATAAATATACATATAAGCAACAACGAGCTCGCCCACCACTCATCATGAGCACACAATATATATATATATATATATATATATATATATATATATATATATCACATCTTATATATAAATATCGTTATACATCACACATTAAAAATTATGCTATCTAAGTAATCCTGTATGCAACCAAATGAGTTCCTGCAAAATAATATTTAATTATCTAAATATCTATCTATATATATGCATATATACAAGCAAGAAGGTGGGTTCTTTTCTAATTTCGAGTACCTACGATTCACCTTGAGTACATGATGTATCAGTTTACATATTAATTTATACCCACATCTTATATAAATATACAGATATCCACACATATGCACTTCTAAACCACATATATTACGCATTTGTCGGTATAAACAAAGAATTTATAAGGCAACAAAGATATTTTATCCAGCTGAGAAGTTTCGTTCTTCGTGGAAAATTTTGAAGTACTTTCAAGGGTTTTGTCGCGGACGGGTCTCGAACTGTAGTACATCTGATGCAGAGTTGGTAACTACCCACATGGAGGAACGTCTAACCAAACACATTAATTTTTATATACCTGAATATTTTGTACAGTAGGCACCAAGGTTACGTATTAGTTATTATCAGATTCAATAGCAACTGCGGCCCGGTTGGAGACGCATCCACGCATAATTATGGCAGTATTTGGAAAGTTACCAATAACGACGCAAACGGTCTACAAGATTAACACCATTTCAATCTAAAGCAATGCTTTGCTTTAATTTCATTTGTTTTGATGTTAATTAAAAGAATACTACTTGCCTAGATTAGATAAGCACTAATCGCGTTTTCTCAACTTGTTGCACAAATTAATTTGTTTCTTTAATGATTAGAAACATTTCCGACTCTTTCCTTGTTGAATTTTCTCTTCATTCAGCCATTACGAAATGTTTCAAAATAGTTACATTTTGCTGTCATAAAAGAATAAATGGGAGTGAAAAATCTAAAAAATTTAAATGTCTGGATTAATTTTAATAATGTGCCAATGGTACAGTGAAATGGGTTGGTGTTTATCTCATGTCTGCCAACTTGAAATGAATGAATCTTCAAGCTTATCATTAATTGGTGTGTTCAAAGGCCGTTGTAGTCAGAATTGATTTGACATTTAAACTCTCCTTCAATACATCATTATTCTTATAATATATACTTTTAAATGCATGCGGAAAACTTAAATTAGCCTTGAGTCGAAAGATATCCTGTATTTATTGAATAAGGTTTAGGATGATATTACTACGGTCGTTCATTAAAAAGATGTCGTTGCTGGAAGCCCGAACGCTTCATGCTAGTTTATTTAGTTTAAATTTTCTAATTAAATAGACTGGTTTAGACATATTGGCATACATCATTTGAAACTATGTCCTGTAAACTGACAACATTAGCAATTGGTACTATGATGATCTAACAGACTTCACTGAGTAGTTACCATTGCTTCATACAGCATTGGACACATTGACAAAATTGAGCATGTAGCATAAATAAATGAATAAGCATTACTATATATATATATATAGATATATATATATATATATATATATATATATATATATATATATATATATATCCAACTATCTGAACATATGCGTAAATTTGCATTGAATAAATACATTTAAACTGATAGTGCCTATGCTGAATCGACTTTCCGATAGACGCAGAGATACACAGGGCGTATACAATCCATCAGGCTAATACAAATGAGTCGATGTGAGAAAATTGAAAGAGTTATGCCTACGCACATTTAAATCAACGTTAGTATGCGTTTACGATGTACACACAGACACAATAACCCAGAGTACACCTGGGCTCACAGAGATAAACAACATGGCAACTGTAAAACACTATTCACCATAAGAACTGAATGGCTTCCCTCTTTCCGCTCACGCATACTGACACTCATACTTATGAACCAATGTACATACAAAGAAATAAACTAAACGCAACATATATATATATATATATATATATATATATATATAATATTGCTATGGCAATATTGAACATGTGGACCAATTCACTTGCTGCAAATATTCACTCTATAGCATATCACACTATAAATTTACCTTTAAGTGCAAAACCCTATTCAACTCTTTATCAAGTTAACCGGATAAAATATTGCGAAACGGTTTCTTTCGTTAATTGTTTAAGTTAAGTTTGCGTATGTGGAGTAAAAACAAGCCCAATAATTAATGTAAATGTTCGCACAATTTAAAATTGATATTTTGATTCTGTGTTAGTTGAATTGTTGAAAGTTGACCACCAATATCGAGGGGGGCGTGCCGCCAAAAGCAGTGTGGATTCAATTTCGTGATACTGACATACATAAAGCGTTTTCTAAATTTGTATGTGCCAAAAGGGAGTTATAAATTAAACGACTGTATTTTAAGGCTTTATTTCTTTCTAGTAGTAGTCTTAAAACGCACGACAGGGAAATTACTGCATTTTCTGTGAATTAATTTGTTTATCGCAAAATTTCGCTACCTGTGGAATAATTGTGCTTTAATAAATTCACTACCATTTCGGATAAATACAATTATGTGCTCATCTTTTGTTTGTGCATTCAATTAAGCTTCTTTTGAGTTGATTCGATTAAAAGTAAGCCGTATTTCCAGAAACGCAGTGGAACAACTGATATCATTTTTGAAAATACCTTGGAATGCAACTAATACTAAGAAATGAATTGCTTGGTAAGCCATTCAAAATTTGATGATTAAAGTTCAATTTTAAATGCGGTTATGACTACAATTTTCAAATCCAGGATGACATTCATAAAAATATTTATGAGTAATATTTGTGAATATGAAGATCTACCAATAACTGATATGTACCAGTTAGGTATATTCAAATGCACGCCCTAAGTTTGCAGCCACACTTTATTATAATTTTTCCGGAATGGAATAATTCTTTTCGGCGTATTTTTCCCCTGAGACAGTGAATGATTTCGTAGGTGGCATTAACAATTATTTAAGGAAATTATATTTTCTTTACAAAAGCAAAAACCCAATTCTTTTAACTAGTAGCATAAATACTGGCAATGGAACTTTCGTGGTCGTCATGAAAGCTCGACATCAAACTGACAAACCCTAGTAGTTTCAAATACATTGCACTAAACTAAAAATATAAAAATTATTCCTTAAAACAATCATTGGTTGCGCGTGTGATGAATGCGATTGTCTCAGACAAGTGTGAGTATTTGGGATAAACATCAATAATTCTAACCAATAGTGGTGAAGTCAGGATCGTGCTCTGAATGTCACCACAGAAGGTCGCAACGCATCAGTACGTCTGAACGTCAGCATTTTTGCTATGTTGTGCTATTTTCCCACGACAGGCAATCTTGTGCAATATACCAGACTTCTCACAGCCTGGAGCTGGAAAAACCTGTCGCTTTTCTTATTCAAATAATATATCTTCTTAAACTTACATAATTTTGTTCAATGGACACACAGCAAATTATTAACGTTATTTCAATTATTTGAATTGCCACTGTGGCTTTCTTTGTAAATCGATGGTTAAAAAACAACGAAAAACAAAAAATAGGCCCAGCTCCAATAAATTAAGAAAACTTTCGAGCATACATAAATTTTGTCCCAGCTATAAACTAGAAAAGGATAACACGCAATCCACACGATGCGTATTGTCACGGTATAAATTATTGCTGACTTATATTTTTTCAACAACTTCTTTTAAGCATCAAGTTACTCGTGGACAACATATGTCCCATTAATTGGTATACGCATAGAAGGTAACGATGTTTACTGGGCTCATATAACGACCAACTTGAAATAGGTTCTAGATCGATGCGCTGACTTTAACAGACCAGAAATCGACTAGCCAATAGTGTAAGCGTGGATGAGATTACCACTTACCTCAGTGCAGATTAAGCCGTTCTCCTTGGTCCTATTTGATGTAACTTATTACTAGATACACTACGTCAACTACTTTAAATTAATATATGCTGGTTCACATCAATAAAACTTAACTACGTAGTTTAATTTGTTTTAGTCTTGTGTTGACAAGTTATGAGTTAGACGCTTAATCAAATAACTCGTAAAGCGTAACATTCTGACGGTAATCAAATGAATATTGAAATAGTATGTAATAATGTCTAGAAAGTCATCTAGACAACCAGAAAGTATATTTCTGCGAGATGAAATTAGGCTTACATGATCGACATATTAGTGGGACATTCAAATTCCTGTTGCATTCAGTTACGAATATCCTTATTTTCAAGCGGAATTTTACGGATGAAAAAAATAGGATTTGGCCTAATTCATGTTTAAATTTCCCAACATTATTTTGATAAGTAATTTGGCTTTGGACCAATTTCATTAGTAACGGGCTTAAGGATGACAATTTTGCGATTCTGATCAGCTCCAAAATCATACTTTAGCTGATGATAGCCAAACTGCTATATCCCAAAAATCATACTGATTGATAATTGTTACCGATTTTTTGTCATTTTTATTTTATAATTAGTGTATTCACTGAAAGTGTGGTGGGGCACGATTAATTTCTTAACGAATCAAATAACTCTCTCAATAGAATTAAACGAAGATTGGTTGCATGGGCGGTGATAACAATTACTTTAATCAAGATTGCGATCTTCATATGAAAATTTATTATTTTTAGTCTGATTTAAAGATATTTAATTGTAGACCATTGAGTTATTATTTCACGTGTTTTTGCATATTTTGACCTGAAATGCATTTTATCTATAGGTATTGGTTGTGCTAGATTAATCATATTCTTATTTTTACTTGTATACACAAACAGACCTTGATCACGAAAAATTATCGAGTACTATTCATAGCTTAGCACATTTCATTTCATGCACCTCAGTTTGTAGTTTTACATATATTCTCCACATAATTACAAATCTCTATGAGCATTTTAAATAATTCATCAATTTGAGCCTTAATATAGTCTTTTCATTAGAATATGCAGGTATCATAAAATATATTTGGCAGAGTATCCATTTAAAAATTGAAATTCTTTACACAGATCTTAATATAATGTGAAATAAACAGAGGTAGACATTTGGCTTTGAACTTGTTAGGCAACTGGCATTTAACTGATGACAGAAAACTTGGTTTAAATAAGAACCAAACTTCAAGCTCGCAAACTTGATTTAAAGAATTTTTACCACCACCCGCGCAATCAATTATTGTTAAATTGTATTGCCTATATATGTATATGTGGCGAAAGCTACAAACAGTTAATGTTCGTATGTATTAGGAGTTGCGAACCTAGTAACAAATTAGTTTAGTTATAACCAGAAGGATAAACCAAAGACAGCATGAACGGAAAGTATAATCTCATGCGCATTCGTTTCGTGCTTACTGGCGACTCATAGAACTTGTGCAGCAGACATTTCCAGTCAAGTACAATGTATACGAGACTGCTAGAGGTGAGAGCTGCATGATTACCACGGTTTAGCAGAAAAAAAGATTACTTTCTCCTTGGGTAGCATGTCATCTACGACTGATATTAGTCAGTTTCCTGTTAGGTATTTTTTGTGGCGGAAAACTAATATATATGCAATTGCGTGTTAGGTTTTGCGCTCTTAGTAAAACATTAGTTCAGATATGACCAGATGAATAAACCAAAGACAGCATGAACGGAAAGTATAATCTCATGTGCACATTGGTTTCGTATTTATTGGCGACTCATCGGGAGCAGCCGTATTACACCCTATTATAAAAATTTGTAAACCCGCAGTAGTGAGGATGATTTCATATAAAGTCTTTGACAATATATAATATATATACCAAGCCTGTAAATGGTACCAACACTATGGTTGTCGTATCATTGCCTGATACCAACACCATGGTTGCCAAAAAGTTACATGGTACTAATACTTTGGTTGCAGAGTCTGTACATGGTACCAACACAATAGATTGCAAGGTATGTAAAAGTTAGCGAAAATTGAGAATAACGACTACGTATATACACCTGTTACTCCAGAAAATCCATACACTCTGGCCTTGATCCATAGCCGTTAACACATTTCGCGATAATCATGAAACTATTTAATTAAATATATAGAAATTAGATACTGTTTGATAATGCACTAAAATATAGCAAATTTTGAAATGACTATTGTAATTCGGTATTTAATTAGACGGATGTTCCGTTCCAGGATATCCATTCGCATGTAATATGAATGTATGATCAAGCAAACTTATTGATTTAAATTATTAATTACAGGACTTATAGTTCATGAAAACTATTTTGAAAGCACGTACTAATTCTTAATCGGAAACGCCTAGGGGGTTTCCAGATTTGTCAGTGTTGGAAAATAATTCTACGAGAACTTAATTTTGTATGTTTTAAAAAATGATTATATCCACTAGGCAATAAATATACCAGTGTAAATGGTTTTAATTTTGACACTTTTTAAATTGTGTAGAGTTATTTTTCCAGTAAAATATAAACTACATTAATACGATTCATTTTAACGGCTAAATAATGCAAATTGAAATTCTGCAGAATACACTATTAGTTCTCCTTCCATTAGGCTAGAGCGCTAAATAAGCTCTAGTACTTAATTTGGAGTATGAGCGGAGATATAGCCGCTAACAGTCCGCTTTGACGAAATTACACAGTATGAAGTATTAAAATGCACTTAACGAAGTATTAAGGTTTCGGCCGACACACACACACACAGATTCTGGTTGGAGTTTCGCTGGAAGTCCTCGCTACTTCTGACGAGTTTTCAAATAAATGGGAAAATATAATTAAATAGTTTAATTAGCTTCCATACATAAAGAGACTGAAAAAATCTATTAATGAAAATAGATTAGACATATACATTTAATATATGCCAAAACACTTAACAAACCAGTCAAAATCTTCCGTACAATTACCGTAATTTTCACACAGTAAAATGATTATACTTTCCCTGGAGCATCAGCGAAGCGTATCTCTTACACAATTCGCGCGAAATGTGAAACTAAAATTGTATCAATATAACATTCTACCTGAACCAAATTTGTTAATTTTTAATTCAAAATATTTGCATAAATCCCAATTTACACAATTAAAATCTATCATAATTTTATAATTTATTAAACTTTATGTTAGATTTACTTGTAGCAGATTCGAAGTACAATTATGCATTTACCGTTGTTACCTTCCGCATTGAACTAATCTTAGTTCAGGGAAGTACTAACCCTTGGATACATTATACTAATTTTAATCTGATGGAGTTGTACGATCGGACTAAAAATCGAATTAAAACATAAATAAATAAATAAATAAAATATAAAATGAATTAATAAACGACCAATAATTAAATTATTTGAACCATTAAGTAAATTAATTAAATAATTTAAAAAATTAATTAATTAATTAATTAATTAATTCTGTATATATATATATATATATATATATATATATATATATATATATATATATGCATCACAATTGTTTACTAAGAATTTCATAATATAGAAAATGCAATTGATCAAATCGACTAAGAATTTGTTCGCATCCCATCGCTGCAATTCTGGCGAATACTTAATCAATCTGCTATAAGGACAAAATCGATTTACTTTATGAAGTTCATTTGCTATCTTATGCAATATATAGCTTATGCTGAAAACATTTAAAATGAAATCCTGTCATCTTAAATTCATTATCACGTGCATGAATGACTTAATTTATTCTATAATTACAGTTTTTGAATGTGTATTTATAACTTGGTGTTGAAGGTGATGTCAAATTAGCTTCAACTGAAGGAAGGCCAGCTAAAAATCCATACGTTGGTGAATAACTGACGACGTAATGTGGGGCCCAGCTTGAATGGCATAGTGAATGATTTACAAGTCTAAAGGAAATTTATCTCGGTTCAAGCTCTGATCGAATTTCTATTATATACATGGTTTAGTTTATACCAACAACATATAAGCATTTTTAAATCAAGTTTGCGAAGTTGAAGTAAGCACCAATCCCAATTTATTAAACCTGTCGTCGATCAACGTAGCGAAACTACCACCAGTAGCACGCACGCTATGTTGTTCAACGACTGGGATTGGTGTTTACTTCAAGTTCGCAAACTAGATTTAAAGAATTATTACCAACATTCGAGCAATCAATGAATGCTTAATTGTATTACAAAAATATATGAATTTATATAGCATGGTTATGTTCAGCGTATTTTAATTCTTATATGTACAGAAC
>JAQBSW010009369.1:0-29188 GCA_029291075.1 Eudiplozoon nipponicum
AAAAAATTATTTATTTTTTAAGCCCTTAATATAAAATAAAAAACACATGGCCTAATTATTCTAAAGTTTCATCAACATGATATACTAATCCAAGCAAGACCAAACCCCTCCTCGACCAAACTCAACAAACATTCGATCAGATTGGAAACAAACTAAGGGAAAAAAGCAATTGCACATACGGAGACAGAAATTTCGAAACAATATGAGCATTCAACATTGCAATCCGCACCTGCGCTGTTACCAAGTGCAGAAAACAACAATAGGGAACAATGGGAAACGAATGACTACATTCGGAAAAAATTATATTTATACACGTAGCAGCAAAAAATGTGAGCGATTAGTTGACTCTCAAGCCATCATTACAGGAATGAACATATATATATATATATATATATATATATATATATATATATATATATATATTGCCACACCATCAGTCTGTTTATAGACACTTTCAATAAAATGAAACCGTACATCTTTCGTGCATAATAAGATAAGCTTGCGTAAAGTGTTACCTGGCATTGGAGAAGGTAATGTCTTGTTCTGCCGCTTGCACTATAATACCAATAGTTTCGTCAATTGGAACATTTATAAACAAAGACGCAACATCAAAAGACACCATAATCTTGTTTTTAACATTTATATCTAGAATTCTATTTATAAACTCAAAAGAATCGGCAACCGATAAATTACCTAGTAATTCTTTAAATCAGGTATGCGAGCTTGAAGTAAATACCAATTTCATTGTATTTAAAGAATTGCCACCACTACCCGAGCTATCAATGTTTGTTTAATATTCGTTTGCGCAATGGATCCAGTATACGAACTCGTGAGTTTTGTATTTTCATCAGCAATTGACAAATTTTCTTCAGATGTAGCATTTCAGATAATTACGAAATACAACAACAGAAGGGAGTTAGCCAAATAAAAAACTTTATGAATAAACAAAATACAGCCGGATTTATGCAAATAAATGAAATATGTTCTGGCATTGAGCTTGAACTGGAAGCAATTGCACGCAATTGTTTTAATTTTCCCTTATATATATATATATGTATATATTCATTTGTCAATACTTGGGAATAATATGCGAAAGAAACTGTTCTTGTATCTGATAAAATTCTTTTTGTTTTTGAACATGGAAAGGGTACTATGAATTTTATTAAGGCTCGCATTCTAAAAGAATATTTTTATTCTTATATGTACAGAAAAGTATTTACAGTTTTCCAGTCCTGTTTATAGCACGACCAATGCTTAGAGTCATTTTGTTTTTTTATTTAAAGAATACTATGTTCAGGTTAATGATTTTCGTAATGTTAGATTATAGATACTGCTCATTTTCGGACAGTAGGATATTTTTTAGTATTGCCGTTTTAATTTTTTTAATGAATATTAACAATGTTAACAATTGGTTATCAACGTAAAATTTGATCAACATTCTAAAGGTCATACAATCAAACATTAATTGATTACGCGGGTGGTGGTGACTGCTCCTTAAATCAAGTTTGCGAGCTTGAAATAAACACCAATCCAATTGTATTTACCAAGTCGTCAAACAACTTGGTAAAACTACCGAATGTCGCACGTACTGACGCGTTTCA
The DNA here is from genome assembly GCA_029291075.1 of Eudiplozoon nipponicum. Classification (NCBI taxonomy): domain Eukaryota; kingdom Metazoa; phylum Platyhelminthes; class Monogenea; order Mazocraeidea; family Diplozoidae; genus Eudiplozoon; species Eudiplozoon nipponicum. The sequence goes on from JAQBSW010009369.1 coordinate 1,602, forward strand.
ACCTTCCATAATCATCATCAGAGTACGAAGGCAAACTGACTAGCGAGGATCAATCCGCATTGTATTAATAAGGAAACCAGAGTAATATATGCGGCTCTCACCTTTAGTAGTCTCGCATACAATTTACTTGAATACAAATTTCGACTGCAAAACTTCTATGCAGTCACGAAATTTAACGCTTTGCAGCTCTCACTATACACGTGTACATATGCAATACAATTAAATAATAATTGATTTCGCGGGTGGTCGTAAAATAAAAGCTAATAGATTATTAAAGGATTACATTTTAAACAAGTGCTGGAGTGTGTTATCATGTGAAGTGTCGTTCTTGCTGCGTTCGTCGAGGAGATAAACAGACTGACAAGTTGGCGCCGCTACACACAAACACATATATATATATATATATATATATATATATATATATATATATCAGTAAAAAGACAAGCACTAATTAGACGTAGACCTCTCGTAAGTGTTGACTTTGTCATTCGACTTTTTGTCGAATGTTACGGCATGGTACAGCAGTAGAATATATGCTGATTTTACATAATCAAGCTTAAACAATTTCAACATTAACTCGAATCGAAATTGTTAACCAACACCGTAAGTCTGTTCCTCGGTTCAAATCCTAATATGATACATTCTTATTTCAAGGCATAAGCATTCCTTGCCTAAAAAATACAATGACCAACATGAAAGGTTTATAGCTTTCTTTCTGACATAAGAGGCTGAGCTGCACTAATTAATTTACGAAATATAATTACACCCGTGTTTCCAGGTGCACAACACGCTTTAAATGCATCAACACGGTGTGTATTTTCTGATGAAAATTGTGTTTGCCTCCGTCTTGTAAATTTGATGTTTCGCAGCTTTTTTGGTGTTCTATCCACCGGATGTGTTCAGACGGTACACTCTAACATACAAATTATCGCAAAAGTGGTTTTATCGTTCAATACTGATATAATTCTGTACCCTTTTACCCTGTTCAAGTCAGAGCTATTGCCTATCTGGCATGTAATGCTCAAAACAATTATAAATAGATCGGTTTTGAACAAGAAACGCCACATGCATAATCGTTTATGTAATTGTGTTGTGCGATCAAGTCCTGGTGGTGTAAATTCAAATAAACGCTTGAAATCTCTATTGTAAAAGACGGAACCTACCTCAATTTTTGGTGATTGAATACATAATTTTAATGTATTCAGAATGACGAGATTAAGTGAAGAAAGATAAGATGCACGGTGGGCATCTGAAAACGAGATTGGCACTAAGTTTTGCAAATCATCTAGTTAAAATCGGTCTACCATGTTATCACTTACCAGGTGGGTCCAGGTGATGGTAGCACTGCGTTTAGCTAAACGAATAACATAAGGCGAAGTGCTGGCCAGTTTATTTTGGTTATATATCGGCGCACATCATTCGGTACTTGGTCGAGCTCGAAAACATGAATGACGTTGGGTGTAAAAGGTCTTACTAATTTCAAGATGAAAATTACCTTAAATGGAATCAACTAAACTAAGTAAAGCATATATATAATGACACAAATATTTTTTGCGCGGGCGGTGATAATAATTACTCTAATGGAGATGGCGATCTTGATATAATCACCTGACCCATTAAGTGCATACATTTTTTAGTATAAAATAAGAATTGCATAGTGTAGAAAAGACAATTCATCCAGTAGACCGTTTTCGTCCTTATTCGTCATGTAATGTCCTCGGCAACTTCTGGCCAATACGTGATGAGCTCCCAATAAGGACGAAACCGGTCTACTGGATGAATTGCCTTATCTACACTATACAATTCTTAGTTTATACTATCAAATGTATGTACTTAAATGGTCAGATATTTATGTCATGATTGCAACCTTTATTATAGTAAACAAAGCATCATTGATTGCACGGGCGGTGAAAACAATTATTTTATTCAAGTTTACGAGTTTGATTTACACACCAATCCCATTATAGATGCATTTTTCATTAAGTATTGCATGTTCTAGAATCAGCAGGCGAAGTTTCTAAATACATCATTAGCTTAGCTGTATATGTTAATCTGGTTGAATACAAACTAATTCAAAGTTTCTCGCGAAATTCATATATATCCTTTCGGATGTAATTTTGTAGTTCGAAACTAATTTACGTTTGAAAGATGTTTTTAAGAAGAAATTTGAACTGAACAACAAAAACGTTTTTGTAAAACAAATGGTTTGCATTTCTAATTTAACTAATAAAAAATTAAGATGGTTTAATTTTATCAATAAGCCCCTTACCCATAAATATTTTTTTTAAATAAGGAAAAACCTTTAAATACTGTTTGTTGCGAAGAACTAATATATATGCAAGTATGTATTAGGTTTTGCGAACCTAGTAACAAACTAGTTTAGTTGTGACCAGAAGGATAGTCTAGCAGTAGCATGAATGGAAGACAGCATTATTGTTTGTAAAGAGTTGAAAGACTATCAGGAGTTGTATTACTTTTAATCATTATACCCGGTATTAATGTGGTCGTACGTCCCATTATTCCACATCTTCACCGAATATATAGTGGTTGCTGGCGTAATACCAAATTTTACTGATGAGTCGCCAGCAAGGCTAGAAACGAATGTATGAGATTATACTTTCCGTTCATGCTGCCTTTGGTTTATCCTTCTGGTCACAACTGAACTAATTTGTTACTAGGTTCGCAAAAGGAAAAACCTTAAATATATATTTAACTTCGATCAAAATGGAAGCTAATCTTAAGTGTGAGGACACTAACAAAATAGCTCAAGATATTGCGGACATGAACTTAATTTATATGGACGAGAACACTAGCTTATCAGACTCAAATAGGTGTATTAAGACTGAAACTGACTTGGCATCTATGGAGTTCTCATTAACTAATAGGGTAATCCAAAATCGCACCATAGTATATATATTAACAAACAGTTATGCAAGAAAATATAACAATAATTGATTGCGCGGGTGGTGGTAACAAATATTTAAATCAGGTTTGCGAGCTTGAAGTAAACACCAATTCCATTGTATTTAACCAGTCGTCGAACAACATAACAAAACTACCGCCAGCGTTGCGGCTGGCGGTAGTTTTGATATGTTGTTCGACGACTGGTTAAATACAATGGGATTGGTGTTTACTTCAAGCTCGCAAACTTGATTTAAATAGTGCGTTGCGGCTGGCGGTAGTTTTGTTATATTGTTCGACGACTGGTTAAATACAATGGGATTGGTGTTTACTTCAAGCTCGCAAACTTGATTTAAACAAATCGTTATGGAAGAAACCATTCATACTCAAACACAAAAGTACCCTTGCACATTCCAAAGTTAACGTGCTATCACTGTTGTTAAATTAAAATGTAACGATAATGCATGAAATGTAGTTAGGCTTCAAATGCAAACACATTTATTACCATACATGTACTTAAAAGACATGTACGCTTTTGTAGGATTTTGCCTTCACTACTTCTTATCGACTGATTGACTGAAGAAAGTACATAGAAGTGAAATATGTTTGAACAGGAAAATACGGATCACAAAAAAAGAAAAAAAATATTAGTCCAGAAACTTCACGTAGACGAAAAACGAAATAAAAAAATTTCCGCATGGGCTTTGAAAAGCCCCCGTGGTATATTCTGTGCACGAATAAATTGCTTTTGTTTATGTGGACAGTTTTTCAATTTAAACGAATTTCTTGTGTTTATTTTCTTTATTAAGTTAGATTATAAGATGGAGTGGAAGTGCTACTGTAAACATTACATTTATTTTTCAAATTCGCATCCGGGAGTAAATTTATTTTTTACATCAACGCTGAATTAATATATATATATATATATATATATATATATATATATATATATATATATATATATATATATATATATATATATATGTATATATATATTAATTCAGCGTTGATATAAAATTTTTTAAATTAAACTTCAATTTTCAATCATTCATTTATTTGCGTTCTGATTTTTCATTCGATAATGTGGGTGGTAACTAGTCTGATTTTCATTTTACTCCTAGTTCTTGTTTGGGCTGATTTATAAGTTTATGTGCGTAGGTGTACGTGTGCGTATAGGGTCATTATCGTTGTACAGCAAAATGTTGTCAGAGATCTGGTCATTCTTTTCTTTATAGATTGAGCTCTAACCAACTATTCGCCTTTATTCCTGCTACATTTACGAATGTTTTTTCCGTATGTCGAGTTTCGGTTCATTTTGTTCATCAATTATGAATTATTATTAATAAGTGAAAACCGTGACGAACAATTGTTCTATTGTATTTATAGCTAATATGATGGTTTAGTATAATAATAGAGATAGTAGATACAAGATTTTCAAGAAATTATGTTGTTGATAACATTTATCCTAGTTTTTACTCGAACCTCAATAATGTATTTTCATAGTCATATTTCAAAAGGTCATTGGGATCGAATATTTTCCTAGTTAAATGCACAAAAGTTAAAAAGACATCCTAGACGGAGGCGATTCTCTAAGTTGTTTTGGAAATTGATTGTGAATTTTGTAAATCAATGAAACAGAAAATGTCATTCCCGCAATATTTCCTACCAAATAAAGAGAGATCGCCAAATGTGCATACCCAGTTCCGAATCCATAAATTTTTTTATTGGATTCATATAGGCTCCCTTCGACTGATTCAAGACGAATAATTTATACAATATTAAAGCCTCCGAAACCACTAATATTGCAGTGACACGAACTGGAATCTGCTGGCATATATGGTGTAGGACACAGGGAGAATATTTTTCATAACCTTTCTTAGTATAAATTCTATTTTGTTTGACAAACTTATTTTCATTGGGTGCAATGTAGCGGCGGTATATTTCAGGATCGCCTTAATCCAAATAATATACTTTCGTAACAACACTATGGTTAACGAGTCGATACATGGTACCAAAATGTTGGACTTCAATGTAGGCCAAAGTTCATCAAAAATGAGAATTACAACTATTTATGAACATCTATTACTCCATCGAATCCATACACTGGCATTCATCGATATCAGTTATCACATTTCGCGATAATCATGACATCATTCAATTAAATATATAAAATTTAGATGCTGTTTGTGGCAGAGAACTAATATATATATATATATGCAATTATGTATTAGGTGTTGCGCATCTAGTAACAAATTCGTTCTAATATGACCAGGAGGATAAACAAAAGACAGCGTGGTCGAGAAGTATAATCTCGTACACATTCGTTTCATGCTATCTGGCGACTTATCAGTAGAAGCAGATATTACTTGAAGCACGCAAACTTGATTCAAAGAATTGTTATTACCACCCCCGCAATCCGTTATTGCGCAACCGACATTTCCAAAGGTGTCCAATTTATGCCAGACTTCTAGAGGTGAGAGCCGCATATCTAATTATACTTTCCACATATACGCAATGCGGTTGGATTCTCGCTAGTCAGTTTGCCGTTGTACTCTGATGATCATCATGGAAGGTCGAAACGCGCCAGTGCGTTGCGGCTGGCGGTATTTTTGTTATTTTGTTCGACGAATTGTTCAATACAATTGGATTGGTGTTTACTTCAAGCTCGCAAACTTGATTTAAAGCATTGTGACCACCATCCGCGCAATCAATGATTTTTTTTCAATTAACGCAGTACAAGTTCAACGGCAATGGCTACAATTCTATAAGCAGAATATATACTTGCCTTAGGTATTTGGTACGCTTCTAATATGTCACTTTTACAAATACAAACGTTGGAGAAATTAAATGTTTAGTCTAATGAAATAGAGGGATTCTACATATTAAATTGCTCGTAGATTTGTTGATTCAAACTTTTCAAGTTTGAATCGAAAAATGCTGGGCGGAGTATTGAAATTAGTAGTTCTGTGTGATTATTTGACGACATTCTATTAGAAATTTGGAATTCTCAAGACCAAAAGCATGCGAAATACGTTTATTATCAGTTTAAAAAATAGCCTTATAATAACATATGCTACCGTGAATAGCAATAGTGTTACAACAGCAGTGAAGCGTTATTACACTATACTAGCTTAACTTTGTTTAAAAGTAATATTGGTTCTATTAGTAGCAGTAGTAGCAGTGGTATTAGTATTAGTAGCAGTAGTAGTATTCGAAGTACTATTAGCAATAGTATGAGTAGTAGTAATAATAATAATAGTAACAATAGCAGTAGTAACAGTAATAGTAATAGAAGAAGTCGTAGTATTAAATCTTGATATAAAGTAGTAGCAATCGAATTATTAGTAGCCGCAGTAAAAAAGAAGAAGAATAAGAATTTGCTTTATTTTTAGCAATAGTATTATATTTTGGCGATTTTTGGTTCTGGTAGTAGTAGTAGTAGTATTAGCAGAGTAGTACTAGTAGTTGCAGTACTTGCATCTATCTTACAAGTAATAAAAACATAACGCATTATATGCATACATTTATCAGTTTAAACAAGCAATTATATGGTGCAATTCATCCAGTAGACCGGTTTTGTCCTTATTGGGAACTCATCACGTTCTGTCCACAATTTGCCGTTGAAGGGTTTCGAACTTGGGCACGTCTGCTTCAGACTCTGGTGCCCTAACCAGTGAGCCATCCCACCGCACACTACACTGCACACAAATTTTCAGTTATATACTAACTAATGTAACTTGGTTAGTCTATTTTTCCTTAGGTGGAGCTCATATGGCATCCATTTAGACACAAATTTCCAACTAACCATCCTCAATCTGTCATTACTGAACAGACACCACACTACATGGGGAAGTGGTATTGAAATGAACATTTATATAATAAAACGAACATGACTTTAATTTGCGCGTGGCTTGCGGCGCGGGTGCTGCTATAATTGAGTCTCTGACTGGAAATGGGGTACGATCTAATTTCGTAAAAAGATTTGAACCTCCTGGACTGTTGTATATATTTGCTGTGCACTTCTTATTTGGATTATTTTTACTTGTTAAACTAAATTAATCACTGTCTCCTATTTAGCCTTTTAATGTGATTTAATTGATCAACAGTTAAGAAATCAGTGTGGTCAATTGGGAAATATTTAATAACCTTAAAAACATTCGATCAATTTCATTCTTCTACACAAAATAAAAATCAAACACATACGTGCGTGAAGAGGATAACTTCATTAAATGCTATTGCATTCAATATCCAAAAATAAATATGACTATTGGTAAAATTGTAATGAAAATCCTGTGCAAGATTCTACAAATTTCACACCCATTAGGTTCACAAAACCGAGTTAATTTGATTTCATTTCAATAACCAACTTACGTGTTTTTATGTGCTCATATTACATATCGAATTTTACTGAAATCCAAAAAGAAGCTGCGTTGTATGTCCACATTAAGATTTGATTGGCATGTGTTAAAGTAAATGGATAAAATGCGCACTGGATAAATGGTAGCATGAATCAATATTTATTGATAAAACAAAAAGAAACCATAAATCGAAAATATCTCCAAAAATTAAACACCATACCAAATTCAGAATATATGCTACTATTCTAAGATAAATAAACAAAATATCTTTCGAAAGGACCAATGTAGTGAGCCATTTCCGATGGAATTAATGATTAATTGATTTAATGAATGAAATTATCAATTAATTAGTTAATGCATTCAGGAATGAATGAAGAAAGGAAGAATGGCATAAATGGATGAATTTTTAATTATATGAATAAACGAATGAGTGAATTATTGATTTAATAAATGAATGAATGAATGAGTTAATGAATGAATAATTGAATGAATAAATGAATGAATTAATGAATGAATGAATAATTAAATAAATGCATGAAAATATAAATAAATGAATGTTTGAATGACCGGAATTTTCGATGAATGATGAAGAATATTATGCTTAATGACTGAAAGAATTAATTATTATTCGATTGATTGATTGATTTATTTATTAATTAATTTATTAATTCAATGATTTATGAAATAAATGTCTGATTTTTTTTCATTTATTGATTTATTTATACATATATTTACTTCTTATTTATTTATTTGTTTTAATGATTTTTTGATTGATTGATTAATTGGTCAATTGATTGGTTTATTGAGTGATTAATTGATTGATCGAGAGATTTATCGATTGATTGATTTATCGATTGCATAATTGATCGATTGAATGATAAATTGATTGATTGATAGGTTGATAGATTGATTGATTGATTTAATGAATAATTTATTGATTGATTGATGGATTTATTCGTTGAATTATTGATTGATCGATCGAATGATCGACTTATTGATAGATTGATTGATTGATTGATTGATTGATTGAGTGATTGATTTATTGACTAATTGATCGCTTGATCGATTGGTCGATCGATTGATTGAGTGATTGATTTATTGACTGATTGATCGATTGATTGATTGGTCGATTGATTGATTTATTGATTGATTGATTTATTGATTGATTGATTGATTGATTGATTGATTGATTGATTGATTGATTGATTGATTGATTGATTTGTTGATTGATTGATTGATTGATTGATTGATTGATTGATTGATTGATTGATTGATTGATTGATTGATTGATTGATTGATTGATTGATTGATTGATTTATAAAATTTAGGCTGCGATTTTGATATAAACACCTAAGCAATTAAGTACATACATTTGTCAGTATAAACTAAGAATTGTATAGTGTAGGCAGGGCAATTCATCCAGAAGACCGGTTTCCTATTTATCGGGAACTCATCGAGTACTGGACAGAATCTGCCGCGAACATGGTATGTTAAAGTAAATTATAAATAAATAGGAAATGAACTAATTAATTTGTACGGTATCCTTTGTAGGCATGCATGTGTATTTTTTTGATGCATTAGAAAAAAAGATTTCTTCCTTAAATAATTGATGATTTAATTAAGACATTCATCATTTTATGCTTAAATGCTGATTAAATAGATTTAAAAATTAAGCGATATACAAAATTTTAATTAATGTATTTATATTGTTTTTAACGTATAAAAAGCAAGAGGCATTGTAATTAATTAAAAAATACAAATACTGAATCAAGATATATACTTAATGAATAAATAGACGGGTATTTTTGAACTTCTGTATGCAAGTAATTTAAATAATCTGGAAAAAGGAAAGGGGTGATTTTTAATGTATTAATGCTAGCAATATTATTAGAAGTAATAAAGTAGTAATTTTTAAAAATTGGCTAGATGAATATGTGAATATATAAATTAATGGAAGAATTAATTTTATATTTAATAAATTAATAAAAGGATAAATTTTTTGTACAAAACTTGTATTTAAAAAGAGAATCATTAAAGCGTACAAAAGTAATGGAGGATAAATGAATAACCTAATGTTTAATTTTCTATGCGTTTATAAAATGTACTGAATGAATAAATTTGGGTGAATTCACTGCTTGTCTGAGGAATGGAAGACAACACATACATATGCTATATATATATATATATATATATATATATATATATATGACGTTACAAAGTTAACTTGAATAATATAGCGAATGCAAGTCGTTAAATAGATTTTTTGCGCTTATGAGGCACACATATGCAGTTCCCAAAACTACTGCGAACAGATTTAAGCTCTGGAGACTCGTGGCCAAATGCTTATGCTACCATGCCTTCGCATAGCAAGCAATTTTTAGTTGTATCCACATTTATATTTTTTTGGCAGTCCTTTCTCCAGATCAGACCTCGTGACCTTCAGTCTCGACTGAAGATCTCGCTAGCCATTCCCGATCTTTCATTATATGAAACAGAATCTGTACATGTGATGTTGAATTCAATTATAGTGGTAGGATTATATTTTATATCTTTTGTTGGTATAAACTATACAAGAAACATTATATAAAATGCAATTTTTAGACTAGAAAGTCTCTGCAATTCTCTGGAATATTTCACCAGTTGACATAATTGCTACAGACGAGATTTGGCCAGGCAGTATTTGATTCAGGATCGCACAATGTTCATCTGAAAGAGAAAATATTTTGAATAATGCATTTAGTTGAGATAATTGTTTGTGCGGAACTTATATTTTCACACTTAACTGATCTGGGTTTTGACTAACACAGTTTATGTCGCGGTTATTTTTATTGATATTTATATATCGGATACCAATATCGGTATTCTTCAACATATAAAAGCACAACGCACGTCTTCGAAAGAAGCTAATAAAGCAGAAGGAATAATTGACGCAAACGAAATTTGGACCAGTGAAATTTTATTTGGCCTCATACCATATCCCTTAAGCTACCTGAAATAAATAATATTCAATTAATAAATTTAATTAACTCTAATCATGCACCTATTATATTTTTAATAGAACTTTAAATAGAAATATACAATTAGAATAGATAAACAACGGAAATTTAATATCAAGTGCTTAATATTTAGCTTAAACTAAAAAATAAATATTTTTTATAGTAATAGATTATTATCGATTATGGAGCTATTCCCATAATCATTGTTTCGTATAACAAACAAGTTTTCTTTATTTCCAAACAATTTTATTTTTTATTTTCTCACCTTAAAACTGAAATTATTTTGAAGAGCATGAATCAAAGTCATGAAATTTTTTGTAATTTCTATATAAATTAAACACGTTATTTAACTAATTCGATGTGATCACAATTTAAAATCGATTAATCGATTTATAATAGTTTTTGTGCTTTAAAAGTAACTCCAAAATTACCTTAACATACCAAAATCAGAATTAGACGCAGCATTCTAAATTAATATATACTAGATTAGACGTATCCATAATAAAATACAATATTAACATTGCCATACTTTAATTTGTAATGCAAGCAGTTCTCCTATAACCAAAGACATTTCCAGATTAGTTTCGGGATAGTTCTTGCAAATAAGACACGCAGCGTTATGATAAACATAACTGTCGCCAAGAGCGAACACATATTCCTCACCTGACAACAGATTTACGCATTACATTTTCATCCGAATTTGTCATCCTAGCAGACACTTTCTCAATGTACAATAAAAAGAACACTTACTAAAGACTCAGAGTGGAAAACAGATTGGAAATCTAGCTTCCATTCATATTCAACAAATGGTCCAGAAGAAAATAGTTTCATTTTATCTCATACGATTCTGTTTCACATGATACATATTTTGCAAGAAATAACGCACTCAACAAACAATTTACAGTTATGTACGGCGGAGTTTCTCAGTCGTTAGAGCACCAGATTCCGAAGCAGACGTGCCCAGGTTCGAACCCTGTTGGCGGCAAATTTTAGCCAGTACCTGATGAGCTCCCAATAAGGACAAAATCCGTCTACTGGATGATTTGCCTTTTTTACACTATACAATTCTTAGTTAATACTGACAAATGTATGTAATTAATGGGTCAGTTGTTTATATCAACTTATCAAACTTGATTATAGTGACGTAAGGATTATTTTTCAATGAAAGAGAATCCGATAATTCAATAGTAAGCTCTTTATTGCTGATTTTTCAAAAATCTATATATTTTAGATAAGAAACGTTTAAGCCAAAAATTAATATTTTCTAAAGTAATATTATCACCTGCCTGTGTATTTACGAGCAAATATAATTTTTCACTTAATATAAAATTCTTGAAAATTAAATTGCGAAATAAAGTTACTAATAACAAATCTAGTATTTCAGTATAAACAATGCGTGTTTGGTATTGCAAATATTACCAGAAGGATATTCAAGTGTCAGCATTAATGAAAGGTATAGATTCATGTACCAAGACTTTATATTAGGTTTACTAAATTACTATTACAATACATATTCATACATGTAATTATATTGTCCAAATGTCATCATCATCATCATCACTACTATTTCCAGCCACAAAAGTCAAGGGACTAATGTTTCACTGCCATATAACCATAAGGGGAGGGAAAGTATATAAGTGAATTTAGATAAATTATTATTGAGATTTACGAGAGAGGGAGAGGTGAGAGAAGGGAAACTCCATACTATGAGTAAATTTATCAGGCAAATCAGAAACAGCAACCAACCTCCACAACACCTTTTATGGCCAAGTTAGTATCTGGGCAAGTGACATCAGCAACATAGCTCTCAGGACACTATATCACAAACAAATGTCACATTATAATCTGATCTATATATATATATATATATATATATATATATATATATATATATATATATATATAGGTAGATTCACTTCTATAGGTTTATATTCGTATGGGAGATACCAATAATTGTCCCTGTGCCCTTTCACCTAACATAGAGTAGGTGTAGGGCTTAGTACATGAGCATGTACTCTTCATTCATGCTGACTTTGGTTCTCATTCTTCTAAACCAATTTGTTTTCGGTGCAGAACACTCATACAATTGTATATATATATATATATATATATATATATATATATATATATATATATATATATATTAATTCTCTGTTCTAAACAAGATGTAAAACTATTATATATTTAATTTAATTACGTCATGGTAACTACGAAATTTGTTGACTGATATTGATCGAGGCTAGAGTGTGTGTAGAAGTGCTAAAGAAATATTTATTCGGAAATAATTACAATTATTTATTCGGAGGAAATTTATTTATTTCCAAATGAATCGTTTTGCTATCCTTTTCCGGCTTGAAATATATTGCATATAGGGTGTTGGCTTTGAAATCGCATATCCGAAGTCTATTTTTAAAGCTTGTTATATTTTTACTGGAATGGACATTAATATAGGTGATGGTACCGTTCAACCGTTTCAAATTTCTGGAATAAACGAGTTTCTAGTAAACATGAAATTCTAGTTTATATATCATTGTACCTTTTGTTAATACTGACTTTGGTATATCTTACTGGTCCTATTTGAGCTAACTTGTTACTAAGACCACAGGACTCGATATATAATTGCACATATATTATTTATTGCTAAAAATAATACATAATACATTTTTGTTGTGCATTTTAAATTACGCTTTAGGAAATGCACTAGAGATATTAGTAATATCTGCGAAGTGCACCTAACGTTTTTTAGGGCCAAGAAATTAACACGCTTCCTTTCCATTAATGAGACTCTCATGGACATTGAAATCCTAATTCACATCATCTGTTGCAGTAGTGGAACAGAAAAACATGGACATGAGTTATGTTGGGAGAGTTAACATATTGAATGCAACCTGTCAGTCAAAAATGCCGTTTACCCGTTTCCGTACGGCAACAAATCTAAGTTCTGCTAATTTCTTAGCGTTAGTGATAAATGTCGGGCTAAAATACGATAACACAATTACCTATCAGTTATAGGAAAACATTAATTGCAATAAGGGCATAGTCTTTTTCAGAGATATCACAGTATTCTAAACAAGTTGATTTTTAAATGCATTGGTGAAAAAAATTAGGCATTATTTTTGTTAAAAATGTAAACAAAATATAGGTAGGGTAGTGAATGCAGCCAAATCACGTTGAAATGAAGCTAATGATTTAGCTTTTAACCCATTTAAGAACTGACAATTCCTTTTATCTTCCTGCCTGCGCTAGATAAAATGGTAATGATGATGACTCGGCTGATGCTAATATGCACTTTGATACTTCTGAAAATCTGAAGAATGCTTATAACATGTTTTATTCAATAATATTTATATTTATTTTGAAGGTAAATTAGTTTCGAGGATAAAAACTCAATGTGATCCCAGTTAAAAATGACATAAAATAACTAATATAGTATTGAACGAACATTGGTTGCGCGAACGCTGATAAAAACTGCTTTTAATCAAAGTTGGGATCTAGATATAAACACCTGACCCATTACGTACACACATTTGTCAATATAAACTAAGTACAATGCAATTAAACAATAATTGATTGCGCGGGTGGTGGTAATAATTCTTTAAATCAAGTTTGCGAGCTTGCATACATTGTACGTGACTGAAAATGTCGGCTGCACAATTTCTATGCAGTCACGAACATTAGCTGTTTGTAGCTTTCGCTACACACACATATATAGACAATACAATTGAACAATAATTGATTGCGCGGGTGGTGGTAAAAATTCTTTAAATCAAGTTTGCGAGCTTGAAGTAAACACCAATCCCATTATACTTGTGATCATGGTAGGTCGAAACCCGTCAGTGCGTTGCGACTGGCGGTAGTTTTGTTTTGTTTTTCAACGAATGGTTAAATACAATTGGATTGGCGTTTACTACAAGCTTGCAAACTTGATTTAAAGAATTGTTACCACCAGCCGCGCAATCAATTATTGTTTAATTGTGTTGTCTATATAATTGTGTCGCGAAAGCTACAGACAGCTAATGTTCGTGACCGCATAGAAATTGTGCAGCCGACATTTCCAGTCAAGTAAATGTATGCAAGACTACTAGAGGTGAGAGCCGCATATCTAATTTTGCTTTCCATATAAATGCAATGCGGTTTGATCCTCGCATATCAGTTTGCTGTTCTACTCTGATTATGATCATAGAAGGTCGAAACACGTCAGTGTGTTGCGGCTGGCGGTAGTTTTGTATGTGTTCGACGACTGGTTAAATACAATGGGATTGGTGTTTACTTCAAGCTCGCAAACTTGATTTAAAGAATAAGTGTAGTGCAGTATGGAAAGGCGATGAGTTGTCTCATCCACACTACACAATACTTAGTTTATACTGACAAATATATATATATATATATATATATATATATATTAGGTCAGGTGTTTATATCAATTTCTCAACATTGATTAAAAGTAAAAAATATAGCATTTCTATTAATATTATCAGATAAAGTCATTTTACCAATGGCAATTCTGGTGCAGATTAATATGAAACTTACCTGATTCCCGGGTTGCGTTCTGATTTGTTTGCATCCGCTGTCGTCCTGAAACTTGCGAGCTTGTTTAGGATATTGATGGCTCGTTATACATACCTCAAATAGTGACAATGTTTATGGTTATTTCATATTTCTAATATTTAGAGAAATTTTACTGTCAATTTTTATTAATCATAAATTTGCTACTTATGCATAAGCACATAGTTTTTTAAATCAATTTTGCGAGCTTGAAGTAAACACCAATCCCATTGCATTTAACCAGGTGTCGTACAATGGGATTGGTGTTGACATCTAGCTCGTAAACTTGAATTTGCTGCCGCTGCTGGTTTTGATGATGTTAATCTAAATTTTGCTTTTCGAGTAGGTAATGCATTAAATCATCAGGATTTCAGATTTATTGATGATAATAAAAATGAACTTGTGCCTATAGAAAGTGGTGTTTGAGATGCAAAATAAAATTGTGATGATACCAATTCTACTGGATTTTAGAAGCAACGATCAAATTTCAAGTAAAGTTGATGGTAAAGCTTACCTAATATGGTGAGCAAGACGATGTTAATAATTAAATTTGAAGCGCAAAGTTAAAGATGATACTCTAGATGATGATTAGTACTGCTGTAGGGAATGATGCAATGCTAAACATTGTTTCACTAATTCAAAGAAGGATGGTGCAATTTGAATGAGGTAGAAAAATTTTACCATGGTGAAGATCATAATGATGATGAAGATAATGATGCCGATGCTGATAATGATTCTGATGCTGATTATGATAACGATAAAAATGATGATGATAATGATGATGCTGAGGAAGAGGAGGATAATGATGATGATGCGATGATGATGTTGTTGATGATTATGAATGTGAAGATGATAATGCCAATGATTGTAATGATGACGGTGTTAATGAGGTTAATGGTTCTCGATGATGATGATGATGATGATGATAAAGATGACGAAGATGATAAGGATAAATCTGATGACGATGATGATAATAATAATGATTATGATAATGATGATGATGGTGGTGGTGGTGATGATGATGATGATGATGATGATGAAGAAAATAATGATGACGATGATGATGGTAATATTAATTAAAATGATGAAGATTATGATATTAATGTTCATGATGACGACGATGATGATGATGACGTTGGTTATAATGAAGATTATGATGATGGTGTTGATGATGAGGATGCTGACGACCATTAAGATGATGATGTTGGTTGTTTTGATGATGATATTGATGACGGTTAAGAGGAGGCGGTGCATGATAATGATGATGAGGAAGAGTTTAATGATCATGACGACGATTTTGATGATAATGATAGCATTGAAGACGATGATGATGATGACAGGGATGGTGATTTTCATGATTATAACTTCTCTAAGTTAGTTTGTAGTGCGTGGATAATGATAGAAATAATAACGATGTTTTAATGATTACAGGGAAGATTGTGACTGGTGGTAGTTTTGTTATGTTGTTCAACGATTGGTTAAATACAATGGGGTTAGTGTTTACTTCAAGTTCGCAAACTTGATTTAAAGGATTATAATGCTTGTTCGTGAGGAAAGGCAATATCTGTGAATATGCTGATGGTACTATTAATGACACATAATTTAGCTGATTTTCTCGTCAAAAGTGCATAATGCTTGTGTTTGAGTTGATGTTGATAATAATAATGAGGATGTCTATGAGAATGATTCTGTTAAAAGATATTAAATATTCAAATTGCTAAGGAACTTTATATTGCCTATAAGTAGGTGTATCGATTTTCAAACTAAAAATGATTTCCATAGCGTTATTTATGGAATAATGCATCTGCGTTTTAAACTACTACCTACTCGCAAGGCATTACGTGCGGCTAGAACAAAGTGCTCTAATGAATAAAATTGCACTGTTCCTTACATTTATAATTTAGCCTTCCTGTTAAACCAAGTCTTGTAAAAAAATCAATGTACCTCTTTTCTTTAAAAACAAGATGTTGCATATGTTGCCATTATTGCAATAAACTGGACAGAAAGGCGAAATATTTGAAAAATATATCAGTCTGATTTATAGTGATTTAACTGGACTAAGGATTATCTGACTATGGTAACAAGGGTTAAACGATTATCAGACGCTTTTTAAACTTTCGAAACTAACAATTGTCTGATAAGTTAAATAAACGTCGGAAAATTTATTCATGTATTTCAAAGGATCATTTCGTAAATTATAGTTATTCAGGAGCAAATATACTTAGGAAAAACATGTATGTATTTAATCGGTATATTCCGAGTTATATAGTTATTAAAAACGCAATACTATTATTCTAAAAACCTGTCAAGTGAAACGCTGACATCGATAAATCTTGATTACCAATTGAGAAGCCAACCATTTAAAGGTTTGCCTATCAAACCAGATTAGTAAATAAGCCGATTTTTTTAAAATTTTTTAGAAATTTTATTACTACTGTACTTGTCTTTCGATGGTTTTGAATATAGAATATAGTAAAAAAACGCAGCATTCATACATCGGCATATAATAACTGTCACACAATTTTCAAAAATATGCATAATTCTGTCATAAATGTGAAAGAATAATAGACTGCTCATTCTTAGTGTAAGGTAGATCATTCAGATTTGGAGATTTAAATATCTTAAATGGTCCTACAACCAATGTTTGCGATGTGTTCTACGTTTCGCCTTGTGCTCGCAACACTTCTGCTCGAATCCATTGTCTTGTACATGAATTCCATTTGCTAACAAACACCATTTGTAACATAAACAAACGCTATATATATATATATATATATATATATATATATATATATATATAATAAATCGTTTAACGTCAAGCACATTAAACCAACAACATTGCAATTTTCGCATGATAAAAAAAATTAAATATACAATGATTAATTACGGTAGAACCTCTAAATGAAAAATGCCAAACGATAAAATTACGTGCATGGTGGTGTATTTTACACTTCCAATTCCATCGCGATGTAATCATCTTAGTGAATAAATGGTTGCGCATTACGAGCTTCAAATGTTGAATCGCCGCGATTTTCTTCGCGCGTTTTCGCTTTGCACTATCAGTTTCGCAAAGATCCTATTGATTCCCATTTTGAACTACGCTTCGAATTTGCCTACTTATTGGTTTTGTGCGGATTCGTCCCCTTCTTCGAATGCATTGTACTGTGCGAGTTATTAGAGTCCCGACGACGACATCGAAAGGTTGCCAATCAACGAAAATTAGATCGTACCTCATTTCCAACAGTTAGTATAAACGATGTTGAAGCCTTCGGAAGAAAGGGAAAAATCCGCACCCAGCCAATAAGAAGGCAAACGCAAAATATTGAGTTCAAAACGCGATGCGTACTTGAAAAGATAAATCAATTGGATCTTTGCGAATCTGATAGTGCAAAGCGATAACCCGCGAACTAAAATCGCGGATATTCAACTATAAGAGTTATTATGATCAAAAATTCTATCCTAGTTTCTCACAATTAGACTAAAATTTAAACTTCCCTGTATAACAATATATATATATATATATATATATATATATAATGTTCTTTTTCTGTCATTAATAAATATAAAATCAAACAATATAATTCATTAAACAATCCAGGATTACACGGATGATGGTAATAATTATTTAAAGCAAGTTTGCACGTTTGTAGTAAACAGCAATTTCATTGTAGTTAACCAGACATCGAAGAGCATAGCGAAATTATTATTTATTTTCTCTTCCATATTTTTTTATTGTTTATGCGTCAAAGAATTTGCAGGTAATGCCACTTATAAAACTGATTTTTATGATACTATAACTTTCGTCAATCTTAATAAGATGTCGACTACGATAAGGATAGTTTATGCAGTCAAATTAACGTAAAAAATTAGTGCTTTTCTTACATATTTAAAACTCCAGTGTGTGTCACTTATGGGAGCCTCACATGGATGTTGAGATTGATACTAGAAAATAGCAGAATACGAAATAACAAAGATTTAGTATGTGAATATGTATTAGATGTAGCGCACCTAGTAACAAATTTGTTCAAATTTGACCAGAAGGAAAAAATAAAGTCAGCATGAGCGTAAATTATAATCTCATGAGCACATTCGTGTCGTGCTTACTGGCGATTCATCAGGGGGAATCGGTATCATGTCCTATACCCACAACATATTTTGGTGAGAAATATGAGACAATTGGACGTTACATACGCCTGAATGAATATACAAACTTGCATTAGTAGAGCTAACTTCAAATATAGCCTCTAACAACGCGACTTCAAAGCTAACGCACTATATTATATATATATATATATATATATATATATATATATATATATATATATATATATATATACCAGAGTCTGTAAAGGCTGCCAATACTATGGATGTTGTGTCAGTACCGGATACCAACACTATGCTTGCAAAATTGGCGAATGGAACCAACATTATCGTTGCCGAATCGGAACATGGTAACGGCACATTGGATTTCCAGGTATTCCATAGTTCACCAAAATTGAGAATTAGAACTAATAATAAAGGCTTCTACAAATGAGTCGCCAGTAAGCGTGAAACGAATGTGCCCATGAGATAATTCGTCTCGTTCATTTTGTCTGTGGTTTATCCTTCTGGTCATATTTGAACTAATTTGTTACTAGGTGCGCAAATACCTGGCCATATAAATGGCTATTAGTTCTCCGCAACAAACAGCAACTAACTAACTTTAAGTTTAGAGTTAGGTGAACATTGTCCTTATTGTATTTAACCAGTCGTCGGTAGTTTTGTTATGTTGTTCGACGACTGGTTAAATACAATGGGATTGGTGTTTACTTCAAGCTCGCAAATTTGATCTAAAGAATTGTTACCTCCACCCGCGCAAAAAATTATTGTTAAACTAACTAATCTATTTGATAAATTGTCTTATCAACAGATATCCAGTGATTATGAACTTAAATAACGAATTGGTGTATATATTTGGTTTTTTTTATTATTAAATTACTTGGCTTACGACAACTTCACCGACTAGGGCTCTAGTAAATTAGGCTACATACTAAGATTCTGTTAAGTTGAACTCCTATTTACAAAAGTCGTATTCATTTAGTTGGCCTTGTCATCCAATTACAACGTGTAAAACATGCGCAACGGTAAAGGCATAGATCTATCTTGCTCAGTATTTAAAAATAGCGGTTACGTTTGATCCTCTTGCCAACATGATAAACTGTTTCCAATATCAACTGACGTGGTCACGCTCACATAGGAGAAGTGCGTGGCATGACGAAGATTACTCCTAAAATATTTGCACCATGATGCGGAAGCCTTCGGAAGAAAGGGACGAATCATCATCCAGCCACCACGAAGACGAACTCAACGCGTACTTGGAAATGATGTTAAATCGGAACTGATCTTGCGGAATTAATAGTGCAAATCAACCCCCAACGAAAGCAAATCTTAAATACGTTAAAGTTTACTCTTTTTCAAGCGGTGAAGTGGTGCATTAAGTTTGTGCTTTCAAAGTGGTAGCCTCCAGTGCAGTCTCGGTTACAATTGACATGTTTCTTAATAAAGGCGAAATCGCAGTCATTTAGATTGATCATGTTTAAAACAAATACACTTTGAATTATGAGCTATTTTGGCTAAATATATCGGCGAATTTTGTTCAAAATTTAATTATATTCATAATACTGCGCTAATTTTGCTATGTTGTTTGAGGAAAGGTTAAATACAAAATGGGATTAGTGTTTACTTGATTTAAAGATGCTTAACACCAACAGAACAAGCAATGGTTGTTTAATTGTATTACTTAAATATATGGGGCGAAAGGTGCAAAGATTTAATGCTCGTTGCTCCATAAATATTATGCAGCCGACATTTCCTGTCAAGTACAATGAATGCGAGATTACTCGAGGTGAGAACTGCATATCTAATTTTGCTTTCCATATATAGGTAAAGCGGTTTAATTCTCGATAGTCAGTTTGCCATTGTACGCTGAGGATAATCACGGAAGGTCGAAAGGCGTCAGTTCGTGTGATTGACGGTAGTTCTATTATGTTGTTCGACAGCTGGTTGAATACAATTAAATTGGTATTTACTGCGGGTTCGCAAACATGATTTAATGAATAGTTACGACAACTCGTGTAATCTTGATTGTTTAATGTGAATAACGTATTTGTTAAAATATTTTATGAAGAATCTCGAGTATATATTAATATTAGCACTAGATGTGCTTAGAAAATTTAATCAAATATTCATGTCAAGATGTAAAACACCTAGTATGCCAGCAAATTAATACATTAAGGGCGATTAAGGCATTAATATGACGGAACAGTACAATAACCTTTTATTTTTTTATATTTCATCAGAATATATGTTCATTTTACAAATAATGTCAAATAGGATTAATTTATTCGTTGTAGTTAGTCTCCCAGCCTTCACAAAAACAAACTTTTCTATGTATCACATTTTCCTTTTTCTTTATATTTCCTTGGCATGGACTAATAATTGTATAAATGATCACTGTAAAACATGTGCTATAATCTTCCTTAATTTTATTTACTTAGATGAGCTCAAAAAACACTCCGACCACAATAACAACAACAGAAACAAAATATAATGCCAGATACAAGGAAATTAATCAATATGATAGCCAAATCGAAGACGCCAATCAGCAGGAAGTGCTTAAATCTCCAAAAGATGTGCCGTATATGCGTTGTCGATCAACTCAAATATGCCTTTATCCACTTCCTCGTTCTACTTCCCCTTTACTCTAATACTGTATCTTCGAATAGAGACAGCCACTTCATTCTGCCCATATCAGTGTCTAATCTTATGCCACCAGGACCAACGTCATCATTATCATTAACATCATCAAAACCGATGTCCTCCTTGACCACCATCAAAGCTTCAAACGAAGAAGTCAAAGAACCATGGCGTCAACTGACTTTATTCGTTAACAATCATTCGGTTCTTAATAATAATTATTTAAACACCCAAAAGGTTACTCGTTCTTCAGTTGCATCCCGGTTATCCAGTTCACAACCTAAAATGTCGTTCAAATTTCAGAATCAAGACCAAGAAAAGTCCAGTTTTACCAACATTGCTACTCTGAATCGGCACTGGGTAAATAAAACGGTCTTTAGGAAACGCCGATATCTAACAAATTCCGTTTATTCGGCAGGAAGTCGCGCAACTACCTCGGAAAACAATAGTGACGGAAACAAACCACCGTCTGCAGTTAACGAACAGCTAACACGAACGCGAAAACTGATGATGAACGAGGTGCAACACAAAATCCTAAGTGATGTATTTTCTGTTCCGCCACAAAATAAGGCGTTTTCGCGTGGATCAGATCAGAACAGTGACCATAACCGTCCTTTATTACAGTCAGCTGTTGTGCAAGGTAAGTTGACTGCACAATAAGTAAAGGTATTCTGAATGTATAAATCAGTATAACTCAGATTTCGTTGCGCATAAATGAAATATACCCTTAATTATGCATATTAATTTTTAGTTCGTTCATTTTTGTGTAACATTAACTCAAATTGTGAAATACATTTTGCAATGACACAACTTTATTACAAATGATCATATTTATACACAAATTAAAATAGTACATTAACAATTAAATTTTCTGAATATTTGTGATCGAGGGTGTGGGTGGGTTCTATGTGTCATTTTGAGTCTGCTTCAGATTTCATTACTTACTTTATCTGTCTGTAGTTCACAAATGGCATACAACATAATTGTTAGTATGTATTAGGTGTTGCGAATCTAGTAACAAATTAGTTCAGTTGTGACTGGACTAAAAGGAGTTCAAAAATTGTTGTAATTCTCATTTCGGTGAACTATGACATAAACTGATATCCATGAGGTTGGTACCATGTACCGACTCGGAAACCATAGTGTTAGTACCATGTACCTTTTCGGTACAATAATGTTGGTATCGGTTACTAACACAATAGCCATAGTGTTAGTATCATTTACAGACTCGGTATATATATTATATAGTGTGAGTTAGCGTTGAAGTCGCATTGTCGTAGACTATATGATGTTAGCTTTACTATTGCAGGTTTACACATTCGTCTAGGAGATTGTACCGTCCTATTATTCCACATTCTTCTACCAAATATATAGCGGTTAAAGGGCGTAATACCGGCTCCTACTGATGAGTCGCCAGTAAGCACGAAACGAATGTGCATGAGATTATACTTTCCGTTCATGCTGCCTTCGGTTTATCCTTCTGGTCACAACTGAACTAATTTGTTACTAGGTTCGCAACACCTAATACATAATTGCATATATATTAGTTCTCCGCAAAAAAACAGTATTTAACTGTTATAACATAATTGTTATTTTGCTAAATTCACTTTTTAATAAACGAGTTATTTCTGTCTAGATTGTATGTAGCGAAAATGACCTTTAAAACTTTCTATTTAAAAAATGTCTGTAAAATTACCATAATCAAGGTTGTGATCTTGATATAAGCACCTGAACAATTAATTGCTTACATATGTCATTATAAAGTAAAAATTGTATAGATTGGAAAAGGCAATTCATCCAGTAGACCGGTTTCGTCCTCATTGGGAACTTATCACGTACTGGCCAGAATTTGCCGAGGACAGGGCTCAAACCTGGGCACGTTTGCTTCGGAATCTGTCGTTCTAACCACTGAGCCACCTTAACGCACATTACACACAATTTTCAGTCATATACTAACTAATGTAACTCGGTTAGTATTTTTTCTGTTAGATGGAGTTTATTTAGTGTTCATTTAGACCCAAAGTTCCAACTAATCATCACCAATCTGTAATTAAAGAACAGACACCGCACTAAATTGGGAAGTGGTATTTAAATGAACATTTATATGATTAAACGAACATTGGTTGTTCTCTGTTTAATAATAATTTTGTATTTCAGTGCGCACATTTACTTTGCATTTCTTTTATTTGTCCATTAGAAGTGAATGCAGTCAAGTGAAAAAATAATTTTATTTGATAATAATGGCATAAATCTTGTTGATTGTAACTGATTCCCCGTTAAATCTACTATGACTAATCATATGTAGCTTATCATCTATCAAGAGGAATGTACTAACTAATCGTTCAATGTCAACCTTGCTGATAAATGCATATTAATAATTCGAATAGTGTAAAATAGGTCTTTGAATTATCAGTTTTTATGCCGATCCATCAATATTAACATATATTATTCAAATTCTCACCAAATTACAAATCGCAAACTTGATTTAAAAAATTGTTACCACCATCCGCACAAAAAATTATTGTTAAATTACAAATAGTTTGGATTTAATTAATCTTCAAACTTTTCATAGTTATGCCAGTTTTCTTCTAATTCGTCAATGAATGGCATTGGAAGTTTATAATTAGCGGAAATGACTGCTACATATAAATGGTATTAAAAATTTTTTGATTTATGTAATTCCGATCTAAGTTACGGTATTTACTATTGATAATTACAAAATATTATTTAATTAATTCGCTAATAGCAGAATAATTGATCATATTAGAAGTAAAATATATCGCAAATAATTTATTTTAAAAAATTTGCTAGTTTGTTATATACACCGATTACATTATATATACGATTGCTAGCACAAACTAAGCACCCAGGAGATCATCTGTATTCTTATTAGGAACAATTCAAGTACCGTACAAATAAATTTCCGCGAACGGGCTCGAACCGGGACACATTTGCTTCGGAGCCGGTATAACGCCCCATATTTCGTCAATGAATGTGGGACAACTGGACAGTACAATCGCACATAAGAATGTGTAAGAATGTATGTGTTAACTTAATGTGAAGTCTTCAACAGTGCGATTTCAAAGCCAACTCACTATGTTTAATATATACCGAACGTGCAAATGTTACCAAAATTTTGTTTGCCGAGTCGGTACATGGTACCAACACTATATTTTCCAAGATAGTTCATGGTACTAAAACTATGGATTTCAAGATATGCTTAATATCACCAAAATTGAGAAATACAACTACTTCTGAACACCTGGCGCTCCAGCAAATTCATAAAATCTGGACTCGATCGATATTAGTTATAAAATTTTTCAGTAATCATGACATCATTCAATTAAATTTATAACTGTTAGATACTGTTTATGGCAGCGAACTAATATATATGCAATTGTGTATTGAATGTTGTGCACCTGGTAACAATTAATTTCTCGTATCTAAAAAATTTCATATCTTTGTTCATGAAAAGCGTATCTTTAATTTCAGTTATTTTTAAGGAAGGATTTAACTGCTCTTCGAAAATAGACCTTTTACTAACTCAGTTGCATTAATAAATTACTTTGAAAATAGCTTAGTTTTATTTTATTGTCTTCCGAAGGTATTCGACAAATACCCGTTGGACAAGTCTATCGTCACGACACCAGAAGGACAAGCGGCGTTTTGCCATCGAATAATTTTGGAGGACCGGTATCAGGACAAATTGAAGCTGTATCTAATTCAGCAGCGAGTCTTGTATCTAAAACTGAAAGTGTTAATACAATTGGGGGTTCGACAACCAGCCTGACAAACGCCGACAAAATTCCACCTGGTTGTGAATTGATCACCGTGCCATTGTGCAAAGATCACTTTTATCCATACACAAGGATGCCAAACATTTTTCATCATGACAATCAAGAAGAGGCCGGATTTGAAGTACGTTTTGCTTCGAATTACCATTTAAGAAATATGATACAAGTAGCCATGAATTTAATTTTTGTCTGGATATTTAGCCTACGGCTTTATTGTAGGCTGTGGAATCGCTAACAAATTATGTTCTATAATTTAAAAATGATTTTAAACAGAAGATGCTAATTAATCGATAAATACGCCTTTCTAGATCTATGAGTAGATCGATTCAATCACTTAAATTATATATCTGCTTTGCCTGAGAGACAAAAAATATTAACTAGATTTTACTCAAAACGTCATTTTACTGGATATAAACGCAAACTGTATTCTATCGCTAGGACATGATGTGTGCTCTATTAGGACGAAACCTATCTACGTGAGGAATTGTGTTGGCTGTCTAAATCGACTGGTCCGACAGAATGTTATTGGAGTTTATCTTAATTACGCAAACTTCAATTGGACAATTTTTATCACCACCAACGCAACTCATGATTATTTATTTGTATAATTTATTTCGAGTAGTCGCATAAAATAGAAAATCTAATATCAATAATTCATACAAACCCATTTAAAACTAGCAATTAGATACTGCAAAAAAATTTCATATTGTGCGCAACTCTGATTTTAAAATGGAATTATTGAAATTCCATTCTTGTTAGCTAGTTTATCTTCGATATTTAATGATTAAGTAAGAATTTTGAAACGCTTCCGAACGCTTTTGCTATGTCGTACGACTTGTTAGATAAAAAATTATTTGCGTTTGACCTAGGTCCGCATGCTTTAATTAAATTGTGCTCTAGCCACTCGTTTAACTCGTGATTGATTAATTGAATATCCCATCTAATCGTAGATAGATGGGATATAAAATTACATTGGAATTGTAGTGCATTATACCTCCACCGTCCACCTCTAGATACAACTTCCTATGGTTACTATCTCCATTTTGGTCCTTAATGCACCAACAGAAGATGTTTAAGAAACTGTTCCGACATTTCATCTGCCCAGGTAAAAGTTTAGTTTTATACTTGAGTGGGATTAACACAGCTTCACGTGTAACTTACTGAGGTGGCAAACGCAAAAGAGCATTTAATTTTGAAAAATCTGTATTTTCTCATTTTGTAAATTACCACAAATTCATAACAAAATTGACCTTTCATTGAGCAATCAACTATTGAACATGAATTGATAACAATTCATTAAATAAAGTTTCCGAAAATGCGGTTAAAACTAAACTGATTTTGTTTAGCAGGTCTTACAAAACTTGAAAACTACTCTTAGTTGCATATGTTGATGCGTTCCCAGTTTCCATGATTATCATTATAGCATAATGACACAACGTCTAGTTAGGATAAAATCTTGATGCTTATATAAATTATGGGACATGAGATATATATATCTCATATCCATTGGATTCTTGTGTATATTTTAATTCACTGATAATACCGGCGGCACACTTACTCTGCAACCACGAACGTAAAAGTTTCGAAAGTTTTGCAACGTGCACGTAAGACATGCAATTGACCAATAAATGTGGCGCGGGTCGGGATGTCAATCCAATATATCTATATTACAATCTTGAGACAAAAAACAGTTCCATTTGAATTAGTCAGTATCACAGCATAATAAGGCTACTGAAAGTTGCACGTATAGAAGCGATTCTACCTCTTAGGGCTATCATATGAGCAATTCGAAAACTTACAAACAGGAAACAATTTACAATGCGTATATAAACTAGGAAATGTCAGATATATAACACTTATCTCTAGTAGTCTTGCATTCATTGTACTTGGCTTAAGATGCCACCTGTACTAATTCCTATTTGTGCCAGATCTTTAAATAAATGACTTTATGAAAGTCGGCTACTTATGACTAGACTCGAAATTTGCGTAAAACTTACTGGTTTTGGTCATACTTTACATACAAATATAATAGTGAGATCGTCAATTTGGCCGTAGTTTAATATCACAATATGCATTAGCTAGAATAAACAGATAAAATGGAAAGAACCTGAACAATCATTACGCAATTTATTTGTTGCAAGCAGTCTCTGCTGGAGTTCCAGTGACAAATGCTTCCCTTCATGGCTAATCTGAAGCATATCTACTGTCGAATACAATGCTCTACAAGTGGCTGACAAAGATCTCCGTTGATTTTTTTC
>JAQBSW010009370.1:0-29186 GCA_029291075.1 Eudiplozoon nipponicum
GTCAGGAACATTAACTGCTTGCAGCCGATATTTCCAGTCAAGTTCAATGAATGCGAGACTGCTAGAGGTGAGAGCCGCATATCTAAATTTGAATTCCATATATATTCAATGAGGTTTGATCCTCGATAGTCAGTTTGCCGTCGTACTCTGGTGATGATCATGGAAGGTGGAAAAGCGTCAGTGCGTTGCGGCTGGCGGTAGTTTTGTTATGTTGTTCGACGACTGGTTAATTAAAATGGGATTCGTGTTTACTTTGAGCTCGCAAACTTGATTTAAAGAATTGATACAACCATCCGCGCAATCAATTATTGTTGAATTGGACTAAACAATGTCTATTATGTCAACTGTAAAAATCCAATTTTCCTAGTAATTAATTAATTACAAAGAAGAATTGACCTTAGGAGTTTATCCAGTTTAGGTTAGTAATTTGGCTGGAAAAAGCCAAATACTGATATTCTATAAAGAGCGCACAAATTTGATTCGTTTACAATTTTTCTCACCTGACTTCAAAGATTTGTTTATTAAATAAAATTGTGTAGGCAATGTCTCATGTGTAAACTGAAAAAATGCAATATTCCTAGTAAATAATTAATTACAAAGAGGAAATAACCATATGAGTTTATTCAGTTTATGTTATTAATTTGAACTGATTATTATTGTTATTATTGTAAGATTAAAAGTATCAACTCTAACTCCTCCTAGAGATTTAATTCAACAGACTCTAAACTCGGCCCAACGCTTCAGACTGATCTGGCCTGGTGTGCTATATATTTTCCTACTGATCAGTCTTATAGTTTTCATAAAAATGAAGATATATAATCATAAAAATCAATAGACTTATATTAAAAAGACATTGCTCATCAGAACATTCCCTTAACAAATTACTTAACGATGCATAAACTAACACCCAAGAGTAAGAGATGCACTCAGACACAAATAAAGTGTACTATGCAGCGAGCACAAATTTGATTCGTTTACAATTTTTCTGACCTGACCTTAAAGATTTGTTTGTTACAGAAAATTGTCTAAGCAATGTCTAATATGTAAACTGTAAAAATCCAATTTTCCTAGTAATTAATTAATAACAAAGTAGAATTAACCTAAGGAGTTTAAACAGTTTATGTGAGTAATTTGGCTTGAGAGAGCCCTATTACAGATATTCTATTTAAACTTACTAATACTGTTATTATACTAAGACTAAAAGTATCAACTATAGCTCCTCCTAGAGCTTTAAGTATACACATTCCAAACTCGGCCCAGCGCTGCAGATTGATTTGGCCAAGTGTGCTATATATTTTCCTACTGATGAGCCAAATGGTTTTCATAAAAATGAGGATTAAACATCATAAAAATCCCATAGACCTATATTAAAAAGACACTGCTCACCTGAACATTCCTCAAACAAATTATTTAACGATGCATAAACTAACACCCAAGAGTCAGAGATGTACTCAGTTACAAATAAAGTGTACTATGCTGAACAAACAATTTTGTTCAGTTTACAATTTTTCTGACATGACCTTAAAGATTTGGTTAGTACAGAAAATTGTCTAAGCAATGTCTAATATGTAAACTGTAAAAATCCAATTTTCCTAGTAATTAATTAATTACAAAGAAGAATTAACCTAAGGAGTTTAAACAGTTTATGTGAGTAATTTGGCTTGAGAGAGCCCTATTACAGATATTCTATTTAAACTTACTAATACTGTTATTATACTAAGACTAAAAGTATCAACTATAACTCCTCCTAGAGCTTTAAGTATACACATTCCAAACTCGGCCCAGCGCTGCAGATTGATCCGGCCAAGTGTGCTATATATTTTCCTACTGATGACCCAAATGGTTTTCATAAAAATGAGGATTAAACATCATAAAAATCCCATAGACCTATATTAAAAAGACACTGCTCACCTGAACATTCCTCAAACAAATTATTTAACGATGCATAAACTAACACCCAAGAGTCAGAGATGTACCCAGTTACAAATAAAGTGTACTATGCTGAACACACAATTTTGTTCAGTTTACAATTTTTCTGACCTGACCTTAAAGATTTGTTTGTTACAGAAAATGGACCAAGCAATTTCTAATATGTAAAATGTAAAAACCCAATTTTCCTGGTAATGAATATATTACAAAGTAGAATTAACCTTAGGAGTTTAATCAGTTTATGTTAGTAATTTGGTTTGAGAAAGCCATATTACTGACATTCTATTTAAACTTATTATTACTGTTATTATTCTAGGACAAAATGTATCAACTCTAACTCATCCTAGAGATTTAAATCTACCGACTCCAAACTCGACCCAGTGCTTCAGACTGATTTGGTCGGGTGTGCTATATATTTTTCTACTGATCAGTCTTATGGTTTTCATAAAATTGAAGATTAATATCATAAAAATCCCATAGACTTATATTGAAAAGACTCTGCTCACCTGAACATTCCGTTAACAAATTATTTAACGATGCGTAAACTGACACCCAAGAGTCAGACATGTACTCAGACAGAATAAAAATGTTCTATGGAGAGCGCACAAATTTGATTCGTTTACAAATTTGCTGGCCTGGCTTTAGATTTGTATTTTACAGAAGATAGCCAAAGCAGTCTCTAATATGTAAGCCGTAAAAATCCAATTCCGTAGAAAAATTACTTAACGATGCATAAACTAACACTCAAGAGACAGAGATGCACTCAGACAGAAATAAAGTGTACTACGCAGAGCGAACAAATTTAATTCGTTCACCATTTTTCTGACCTGTTCGTAAAGATTCGTTTGTTACAGAAAATTGTCTAAGCAATGTCTCATATGTAAACTGTAAAAATCCAATTTTCCTTGAAATGAATTAATTACAAAGTAGAATTAACCTTAGGAGTTTAATCAGTTTATGTGAGTAATTTGGCTTGAGAAAGCCATATTACTGATACTCTATTTAAACTTATTATTATTGTTATTATTCTAAGAATAAAAGTATCAAATCTAACTCCTCCTAGAGCTTTAACTCTACAGACTCCAAACTCGGCAGAGTGCATCAGACTGATCTGGCGGAGTGGGATATATATTTTCCTAATGATCAGTCTTACGGTTTTCATAAAAATGAAGATCAATAATCATAAAAATCCCATAGACGTATATTAAAAAGACACTGCTCACCTGAACGTTCTGTTAACAAATTACTTAACAATGCGTACACTAACACCCAAGAATCAGAGATGTACTCAGACAGAAATAAAATGTTCTATGCAGAGCACACAAATTTGATTCGTTTAAAATCTTTCTGACCTGTCTTCAAAGATTTGTTTGGTACAGAAATTGTCTAAGCAATGTCTCATGTGTAAACTAAAAAAATGCAATTTTCCTAGTAATTAATTAATTACAAAGAACAATTAACCTTAGGAGTATATTCAGTTTATGTTAAAAATTTGGCTTGAGAAAGCCAAATTACTGATGTTCTATTTGAACTGATTATTATTGTTATTATTCTCAGACTAAAATTATCAACTCCAAATCCTCTAATGGTTTTAACTCAACTGAATCAAAATTCGGCAGATTGCTACAGATTGATCAGACTGGGTGGGATATATATTTTCCTAATGATCAGTGTTAGGGTTTAGATATAAAAAAGAAGATTAAAAATAATAAAAATCCCATAGGATTATATTGGAAAGACTGTGCTCACCTGAACATTCCTTAAACCAATTGCTTAACGATGCACAAACTAATAGCCAAGATAAAGAGATGTACTTAGACAGAAGTAAATTTTTCTATGCAGAGCGTATAAATTTGATTCGTTTACAATTTTTCTGAACTTACTTTAAAGATTTGTTTATTACAGGAAATAGACTAAGCAATGTCTCATATTTAAAATGTGAAAATCCAATTTTCCTAGTAATTAATTAATTAAAATGAAGAATTAACCTTAGGAATTTAGTCAGTGTATGTTAGTAATTTGGCTTGAGAAAGCCAAATTATTGATATTCTATTTGAACTGATTATTATTGTTTTTATTCTGAGAATATAATTATGAACTCTAACTCCTCCTAGAGTTTAACTCTACAGACTCCTAACTCAGCAGAGTGCTTGAGATTGATCTGGTCGGGTAGGATATATATTTTCCCAATGATCAGTCTAATGGTTTTCATAAAAATTAAGATTAATTATCATAAAAATCCCATAGACTTATATTGAAAAGACTGTGCTCACCTGAACATTCCTTAAACAAATTATTTAACGATGCATAATTTAACACCCAAGAGAAAGAGATGTACTCAGGCAGAAATAAAGTGTTCTATACAGAGCGTACAAATTTGATTGGTTTACAATTATTCTGACCTGACTTTAAAGATTTGTTTGTTTCAGAAAATGGACTAAGCAATGTTTAATATGTAAACTGTAAAGATCCAATTTTCCGTGTAATTATTTGATTACAAAGAAGAATTGACCTTAGGGCTTTATTCAGTTTATGTTAGTAATTTTGCTTGTAAAAGCCAACTTACTGATATTTTATTTAAACTTATTATTATTATTACTATTTATTATATTTTTATCATTATTATTGTGAGACTAAAATTATCAACTCTAACTCCTTCTAGAGCTTTAACTCTACAGACTCCAAACTCAGCCGTGCTTCAGAATGATCTGGGTGGGTGTGCTATAACCTGTCTAACTGATCAGTTTTATGGTTTTCATAAAATTGAAGATCAATATCATAAAAATCCCATAGACTTTTATTGAAAAAACTCTGCTCACCTGAACATTCCGTAAATAAATTACTTAAAGATACACAAACTAACACCCAAGAGACAGAGATATACTCAGACAGAAATAAAATGTTCTTTGCAGATCGTACAAATTTGATTCGTTTACAACTTTTCTTGCCTGACTTTGAATGTTTGTTTGTTACAGAATGTAAAATAAGCAATGTGAAATATGTGAACTGTCAAAGCCCAATTTTCCAAGTTAATGAAAACAGTCTACCTAAACATCCCATTTAAGGGGGATGCAGTTTCCCGAATGGCACAAAAGAACGTTGAACCAGCATTAACACGCCCATTTAATGCAGCTAATCTACGAATGTCATTTAGCGTAACACACTTGACTTTACCAGCAATCAAAGGGAAACAGCCGCTAATTCCCATATCAAACTTTATTTACCAATATACATTCGCAAGTTGTCCATCAACCTACGTAGGCCAATCGACCAGACGGTTAATCACTCGAATGAGGGAACATTGTAACTTAAACGCTTGTTTTAAATAAAATGGTGATTACACGTCTGCTATTGCGAAACACATCATCGAAACATTGAACGTATGTTCTCCAGACGTAGCATTCAAAGTAATAAATAAATGCAAAAAAATGGAGCTAACCACATACGAAGACTTATAGGTAAACAAATGGCAGCCGGATTTGTGCAAGCAGGAGAAGCACGTACAAGAATTGAGCTTGAACTTCATAGGAAGCACCCAATTGTTTGGTTTCCGTTTTTCACAATCTATCTATATTCACATATTTCTATCTTGTTCTGATTTCCAATTTATATATAAAGATATTTTCATTAGTAGATATTTGAGAAGACTATGCGAAAGAAACTTTTCTTACATCTGATAAAATTTCTTTTTTGTTTTTGCACTCAGGAAGAGTACAATGAATATATATATATATATATATATATATATATATATATATATATATATATAGTCGATTGTGTGCGGCACATTTAATTGCATCGACCAAAGTCAAAGCAAAATCCCGTTATAACCGTTGCCTCTTCGTTGTATCTGCATATGCTCCTACTGATTGCAGCACAGAAGGAAGCAATGACGCTTTTTACTACGAATTAAGCTCCTTACTAAGTAAAGCACGAAGTACGGATATATTTCTGTTTATGGGTGACATGAATGCTTAATTTGGGCGTTTAAGTAACACAGAATTTCAATTAGGTGGAAGATACACTAAAAGCTCGAGTCGCAACGATAATGGTGAACGGCTTTTGGACAGCTGCGCTGAACATAGATTATATTTAAGTAGTGCAAACTTCAGACGTAGTGTTAGACGTTGGGCTACATGGCATCTTCCAGTATCTGGACAACGGTGAACTCAAATAGATCATGTAGCAATTAGTTATAGATGGCGTGGTTGCATCCAGAATTGTCGTTCTTTTTGGAACAGATGTCGTCTCGGACCATGCACTTATCCGTTATAGATTAGCACTAAAATTTTCCGGGAAAATAGTTAAGAATAATCCGCAAACTGATGTAGGCAAACTCGAAAGACCGTCCTTCCGACAAAATTATGAAAATATTGTAAAGGCTAATCTAACTGGTCTGGATGGCGAAAATCCGAATATACTATAGTCCAAGATAAGTTTCACTATGCACAATGCAGGTACTACTGTGTGTGACATTGCAGGCCCCCGTAGAATTAATCACTGGCTCTCTGTAAAATCTATGGAGATACTCGAAATAAGGTACCAAATTCCACCTGGCTCGACTCATAATAATACCCGTCGCTATATAAGACGCCATCTAAAGCAATGTCTAAAAGTCGACCTGGAAAAATTTTGAAGCAGAAAGGCTAAATAAATGGAAGTAGCTTTCGCGTCAGGTAAAAGTCGCTGTTTGTTTCAAATAATCCGCGCAACAGGTCCGAGTAAATGAAAAGTTAGTGAAACTATATATGATAGTATCAACGATTTAATAACCGATAAAGTAAGTCATCTTGACAGGTGAGCTGAACACTTTAGAGATCAATTTTCTTGGCCTCCCGCGTCAGTTCCAATTCCGAAAGCAAGTCTGCATCAACAGTTTGGAATGTTAGTTGCGAATAACCATCTGAGTTAGAAGTGCTCGATGCAATCCTATCTCTTGAACGCCGCAAAGCTGCAGGTCCCGATGATTTGCTTCCGTCTCTTTCTATTTCTCTCTCTCGTAAATCTCACCAATAATTTGTCTAAATTCTCTTACATATTTTTTCACTCATTATGGTTATATGGCAGTGAAACATTAGTCACTTTTGACTATTCTGTGGCTGGACATGATATATATATATATATATATATATATATATATATATATATATATATATATGGTGAAAGCTGATCTTGACCGCATAAAAATTGTGCAGCATGTCATTTACAGTCAAGTACAATGTGGAGAAGACTATTAGAGGTGAGAACAACATATCTAATTTTTCTTTCCATAAACATGTATTGCGGTTTGATTCTCGTTTGTCAGAATGCAATCTTACTCTGCTGATTATCATGGAGTGTAGAAACTCTCATGCTGTTTTTCTTAGACTGGTTAAATACAATGTGATTAGTGATTTCTTCTATCTCGAAAACTTGATTTAAAGAATTTTATCCTCGCTAGTCAGATTGCCATCATACTCTGTTAATGATCATGGAGAGTCGACGGGCGGTAGTTTTCTTATGTTGATCGAGGACTAATTAAATACAATGGGATTAGTGTTTATTTCAAGCTCGCAAACTTGACTAAAAACTGGTAGATTTACCCCGTTATGAATTTAAATCCAGGTTGCGATTTTTATATATACACGTGGCCTTTCATTTAAATACATAAGTCGGTATTAACTAAGCATTTATTAATGTAGAAAATATAATTCATCTAGATAAACGGTTTCGTCCTCATTCGGAACATGTCACGTCTTTCCAGTATTTGCTGCGGGCAGGGCTCGAAATTTGATGCGCCTTGGTTTATAAAATTGACTATAAAAATTGCCCGATTTTAAATTTGCGTTGAATTTTAGCGAATAGAAAATGGCCCTTTTAAGTCTGTAGATCAGATATATTTTAGGATAAACATATACTTCCACGCATGATTTATTTCAGAAATAAAATTACAAATACATAATAATGGCTGAACTACAAATTATTCATGAACTCTAAATTATTAGTATTTTTGACACACGGTTGTAAAAAAACTTGAATCCCAATTAGGGCTTGTCCACTGTCTTGCTGAACAATAGTGTCTAAAATTAACTTTAGATTAGTTCTCAGTCAAACATATCGCATGTTTATTTAAATCAAGTTTGCGAGCTTGAAGTAAACACCAATTTCATTGTATTTAACCAGTCGTCGAACAACTGCTGATATTTTTTATATTGATTATGATAATACTTTCTCATGGTTGAATAAAAGACAAGCATAATTGTTATTATAATCAAGGTTGCGGTCTTGATATAAACACCTGACCCATTAATTACTTACATATGTCAGTATAAACTAAGAATTGTATAGTGTAGAAAAGGCAATTCATCCAGTAGACCGGTTTCGTCCTTATTGGGAACTCATCAAGTACTGGCCAGAATTTGCCGCGGACAGGATACGAACCTGGGCACGTCTGCTTCGGAATCTGGTGCTCTAACCACTGAGCTATCCTACACTATACAATTCTTAGTTTATACTGACATATGTAAGTAATTAATGGGTCAGGTGTTTATATCAAGACCGCAACCTTGATTATAATAATTGTTATCACCACCCGCGCAACCAATGTTCGTTTAATTATATAAATGTTCATTTCAATACCACTTCCCCATGTAATGTGGTGTCTGTTCAGTAATGACAGATTGGGCATGGTTAGTTGGAACTTTGGGTCTAAATGGATGCCATATGAGCTCCACCTAAAGGAAAAATTGACTAACCAAGTTACATTAGTTAGTATATAACTGAAAATTGTGTGTAGTGTAGTGTGCGGCAGGATAGCTCAGTGGTTAGAGCACCAGATTCCGAAGCAGACGTGCCCAGGTTCGTATCCTGTCCGCGGCAAATTCTGGCCAGTACTTGATGAGTTCCCAATAAGGACGAAACCGGTCTACTGGATGAATTGCCTTTTCTACACTATACAATTCTTAGTTTATACTGACATATGTAAGTAATTAATGGGTCAGGTGTTTATATCAAGACCGCAACCTTGATTATAATAATTGTTATCACCACCCGCGCAACCAATGTTCGTTTAAGCATAATTGTTATCGGAAACAGATTTTCTTGAGATTTTCATTTCCAAGTTTTGTTTTATCATATTTGAAATGCTGTGCATTTTATCATCATGTTAGTCAACACTACATACACCAATTGCTAGTCAAGGTTCTCAAATTTTTGGATAATGTTTCACTCGAATTATACCTTAATTGTTCCTATTTTGATAATGTACCTATAATTCTCTACAACCGTTCTTTCTGTTATTGTTTTGTTTTATAGTACAACTAGTGAGATATACTTATCTATATATGACTAATTGCACAAATATATGTGATGTGATAATTTTAAAAAATATATATATATTGTACATTTTTCAATTTTATTATTTGATGGAATATGTGTGGTTTGAATCCAAATAAAGATATTCTATTCTATTCTATTCTAACATTAAAAAAACTACTCCACGACTGGTTAAATACAATAGGATTGGTGTCTACTTCAAGCTCGCAAACTTGATTTAAATAATGGTTACCACCACCCGCGCAAACAAATATTGTTAAATTGTATTGCCTATATCGCATGTTTTTTGTGATACTTTTTTTCAAATTGAATATATTTGTAATCGCCTTGAACATAAAGGGCCGACTGGCACTCTTAATTTTGAGAAAACTTTTTTTCGGCGAGTTAATTATCTGTTTTATGCCAAAAAGTAAATTTATCTCTTCTCAAATGGCAACTGTCGTCATTTACCGATCGAGCGGAGGATATCCTAAGTTAATAAGCGACCATACAAAGAAATGCGTCGCTGTAAGGGGTCACAGCTGGTTTCAACACAAAGCACTTGTTACAAACGAGATGGTTGAGTATGCTAATATTAATTTTTGGTGTTTTGTTAAGGCACAAAGTCATTGAATATTTTCATCTGATACGATAATCAAATAATCTAGCCTATTTGTCGCATCCGGGCACATACACACAACATATTAAATAAAATTAAGATGAAAACATCTATTTGTAAAACATTCTCCGGAATAATCACAAATATTGATAATTTATGAAATTCTTTGAATATATACAAAGAATCTTTTTATTTGTACAGATATATTTGATTATACATGGTAATATACTGAATTTATTCATAACGGAAGGATTTTGATGCATAAAAATGCTGAAAATGTTACGCATTCTGTACAGAAAGACCTCAGACTCACAGATAATCGAGCAGCTAGATGAGTTAAATATCAATAGATAAAATGCCATATATGTGCAAATTAAGTCCGTAATAATCTACAATGAGAATGATGGAATAAGATCTCCAAGATCTCTTTATGTTGTGTTTAATACAGGTATTCTAAATGCAAATAAGATTAAGATGGATGTTTGTGGTATAACAAGCAGATAGACAGATGTATTCGGAAAGCATAGGTGCAGTAAGAATACAAATCAGCTATAAATGACAGATAGTGTACGGAGTGTCGGAACTAACGCTCAATTCGCATTATTACAAATTTGATAAGGTGAGCAAGAATTTCAGAATGCTCCCTCTGGCATGAAAAAAATTTTCCAGGAAAAGGAACAAATCAACGCAATTTATTGTTTCGAAAAAAATCGAGGATTATTATGCATTCCTAACTTAAGCTATTCTACAGCATATCTATTACAGTAGAAGCAACGATAAAAACATTTTTTCAAATAATAGATCATTCAAAAGTACTCAATTCATAGCATAATTGTGACTCCTAATCTCTAATTTTAATTTTACATTGGTAAGGTTACATATAAAGTTTATTTAATGTCAATTGCAGAGCACCAAATTATGCTACATTCATTTAAAGTATTACATTGAATAAAAGTTAGATACTAACTAGTACTTTGTTGTATAATCGTACTGTTGCGATGCCACGTAATGATAAAGTTGAACACAAGTATATCTTTTAAACAATGTATCCACTAGAGAAAGGATCGTCTGTTAGCAACAGTATATTGCACAAAATTGAATAATTTCTTTTTAGTACGTTAACTTAAAAATGCTTAATCATTATGACTCAACAGAAAAAATGCTGAGGTTTCTTCGCAATGCCAATGTTTTGCAGTAAAATGTCGCTCGGAAAAAGGTGTAAACTTGACCGATATCAAAAAGTCGATATTGTGATATCGGTCAATTTCGTTCGGAAAAAATGAAAAATTGACCGAGCGAAATTGATCGATATCACAAAATCGATTTGTCATATCGGTCAAGCTTACACTTTCTTCCGAGCGACATTTTACTGCAAAAAATTCGCGTTGCTAAGAGACCTCGGCATTTTTTCTGCTGAGTCGTGATTAAGCATTTTTATGTTAACGTACTAAAAAGAATTCCTTCATTTTTCTGCAAAATACTGTTGCCAACAGGCGTTCCTTTCTCTAGTGGTACATTGTATAAAAGATATAACTGTGTTCAACTTTACGTTTTGTCATTACGTGAAATCGATTTTTGCTACCGAGTGAGATTATCGAATCCTCTTCCCTGCGTACAACATTTTGGGTCGCTTCCTCAGTCTACGGCGAGGATATTTTTCACTCATTTGTAGAAGCCTGAATATAAAACACTAGTAAGTATCTAACTTTTATTCAATGTAATACTTTAAATTAAAGTAACATATTTTGGATCTC
This sequence comes from Eudiplozoon nipponicum, assembly GCA_029291075.1. NCBI lineage: Eukaryota > Metazoa > Platyhelminthes > Monogenea > Mazocraeidea > Diplozoidae > Eudiplozoon > Eudiplozoon nipponicum. The sequence continues at coordinate 11,596 of JAQBSW010009370.1, forward strand.
TGCAATTTACATTAAATAAACTTTATATTTAACCTTACCAATGTAAAATTAAAATTAGAGGTTAGGAGTCACAATTATGCTATGAATTGAGTACTTTTGAATGATATGTTATTCGAAACAATGTTTTTATCGTTGCTTCTACTGTAATAGATATGTTGTATAATTGCTTAAGTTAGAAATGCATAATAATCCTCGATTTATTTCGAAACAATAAATTGCGTTGATTTGTTCCTTTTCCCCGACAAGTTTTTTCATGCCAAAGGGAGCATCCTGAGATTCTTGCTCACCTTATCAAGTTTGAAATAATGTGAATTGAGCGTTAGTTCCGACACTCCGTATACTATCTGTCATTTATAGCTGGTTTGTTTTCTTACTGCACCTATGCTTTCCGAATACATATGTCTATCTGCTCGTTATACCACAAACATCCATCTGAATCTCTCAGTTTTCTTATTTGCTTTTAGAATACCTGTATTAAACACAACAAGCAGAGAGCTTCAAGATCTTACACCATCATCCTAATTGTAGTTTATTACGGACTTAATTTGCACATATATGGCATTTTTATCCATTGATATTTAACTCGTCTAGCTGCTCGATTATCAGTGAGTCTGAGGTCTTTCTGTATAGAATACGTACCATTTTCAACATTTTAATGCATCAAAATCCTGCCGTTATGAATAAATTCAGTATATAAACTTGTATAATTAAATATGTCCGTATACATAAAAGGAATTGCATAAATTTTCAATGTTTTTGATTATTCCGATATAAGTTTTCCAATCAGACATTTCCATTTGAATTTTATTTGATAGGTTGTGTGTGTGTCTCTCTCTCTCTGTGTATGTGTGTGTGTGCACGGGTGCGACGAAAAGGCTAGACTATTTGAGTATCGTATCACATGAAAATATTCAATAATTTCGTGCCTTAACAAAGCACCGAAGACTAATATTAGCACACTCGTCCATCTCCTTTGTAATACGCGCTTTTTGTTGAAACCAGCTGTGAACCCTTACAGCGACGCATTTCTTTGTATGGTCGCTTAATAATTTAGGATATCCTCCGATCGATCGTTTAATGACAACAAATTCCATTTGAGAAGAGGTAAATTTACTATTTGGCATAAACCAGAACAAATGAAATCAGCTAAATACTGTTTGTTGCGGAGAACTAATATATATGCAAGTATGTATTAGGTGTTGCGAACCTAGCAACAAATTGGTTCAGTTGTGACCAAATGGATAAACCAAAGACAGCATAAACGGAAAGTATAATCTCATGCACATTCGTTTCGTGCTTACTGGCGACTCATCAGTAGGAGCCGGTATTACGCCCTTTAACCACCATATATATATTGGTCAAGAATGCGGAATAATAGGAAGGTACAATCTCCTAGACGAATGTGTAAATCTGCAATAGTGAAGCTAACATCATACAAAGTCTAAGACAATGCGACTTCAACGTAAACTCTCACGATATAATGTATATACAGAGTCTGTAAAGGATGCTAACACTATGGCTATTGTGTTAGTAACCGATACCAACATTATTGTACCGAAAAGGTACATGGTACTAACACTATGGTTTCCGAGCCGGAACATGGTACCAACATGATGAATATCAATTTATGCTTTAGTTCACCGAAATTGAGAATTACAACAATTTCTGAACACCTGTTACTCCAGTAAATACATACACCCTGGCCTTGATCGATATTAGTTATTACATTTCGCGGTAAGCAATACATCATTCAATTCAATGTATAACAGTTAAATACTGTTTGTTTCGGAGAACTAATATATATGCAAGCATTTATTAGGTGTTGCGAACCTAGTAACAAATTACTTCAGTTGTGACCAGGAGGATAAACTAAAGGCAGCATAAACGGAAAGTATAATCTCATGCACATTCGTTTCGTGCTTACTGGCGACTCATCAGTAAGAACCAGTATTACGCACTTCAACCACTATATAACTTGGTCAAGAATGTGTGATAATAGGACGGTACAATCTCCTTGACGAATGCGTAAACCTGCAATAGTGAAGCTAACATCATATAAAGTCTACGATAATGCGACTTCAACGCTAACTCTCACTTTATAATGTATATACAGAGTCTGTAAAGGATGCTAACACTATGGCTATTGTGTTAGTAACCGATACCAACATTATTGTACCGAAAAGGTACATGGTACTAACACTATAGTTTCTGAGACGGAACATGGTACCAACATAATGGATATCAATTTATGGTATCGTTCACCGAAATTGAGAAATACAACAATTTCTGAACACCTGTTACTCCAGTAAATCCATACTCCCAGGCTTTGATCGATATCGGTTATCATATTTCGCGGTAAGTATGACATCCATCAATTCAATATATAACAGTTAAATACTGTTTGTTGCGGAGAACAAATATATATGCAAGTATGTATTAGGTGTTGTGAACCTAGTAACAAATTAGTTCAGTTGTGACCAGAAGGATAAACCATAGGCAGCATGAACGGAAAGTATAATATTATGTACATTCGTTTCGTGCTTACTGGCGACTCATCAGAATGTGCATGAGATTATACTTTCCGTTCATGCTGCCTTTGGCTTATCCTTCTGGTCACAACTGAACTAATTTGTTACTAGGTTCGCAACACCTAATACATACTTGCATATATATTATATTTCCGCAACAAACAGTATTTAACTGTTTTATATATTGAATTGAATGATATCATGCTTACCGAGAAATGTGATAAATGATATCGATCAAGGCCAGGGTGTATGGATTTACTGGAGTAACAGGTGTTCAGAAATTGTTGTAAATCTCAATTTCGGTGAACTATAGCATAAATTGATATCCATCATGTTGGTACCATGTCCCGACTCGGAAACCATAGTGTTAGTACCATGTACCTTTTCGGTACAATAATGTTGGCATCGGTTACTAACACAATAGCCATAGTGTTAATATCCTTTACAGACTCGGTATATATATATATATATATATATATATATATATATATATATATATATATATATTATATAACGAGTTAGCGTTGAAGTCGCATTGTGTTAGACTTTAAATGATGTTAACTTCACTATCGCAGGTTTACACATTCGTCTGGAGATTGTACCGTCCTATTATCCCACATTATTGACCAATATATATATATGGTGGTTAAAGGGCGAAATACCGGCTCCTACTGGTGAGTCGCCAGTTAGCACGAAACGAATGTGCATGAGATTATACTTTCCATTCATGCTGCCTTTGGTTTATCCTTCTGGTCACAACTGAACTAATTTGTTACGAAGTTCGCAACACCTAATACATACTTGAATATATATTAGTTCTCCGCAACAAACAGTATTTATCTGATCATATATTTGTTCTGCGAATCTGCTTATTTCCAGCAGATTTCTCACTGCTTAAATTCAGCACTTTATGTTCAAGACGATTACAAATAGATTAAATTTGAAGAAAAGTATTACAAAAACACACGATATATTTGGCTACGAACTAAATTTTAGGTAAATTTAGACAATATTTTTCAGCAAGACAGTGAACAAGCCCTTATTGGGATTCATGATTTTCTAAAACGGTTTGTCCGAAATACTAATGATTTAAAGTTCATGAATAATTTGTAGTTCAGCCATTATTATCCATTTGTAATTTGATTTTAGAAATAAGTCATGCGTGGAAGTATATATTTATCCTAAAATATATCTGTTCAACAGACTTATAAGGGCCATTTTCTTTTCGGTAAAATTCAACGCAATTTTAAAATCGGGCACTTTATATAGTCAATTTTATAAAACAAGACGCATCAAATTTCGAGCCCTGTCCGCAGCAAATGCTGGAAAGACGTGACGTGTTCCCAATGAGGAGGAACCGTTTATCTAGATGAATTTTATTTTCTACATTAAGAAATGCTTAGTTAATACTGACTTATGTATGTAAATAAAAGGCCACGTGTATATATAGAAATCGCAACCTGGATTTAAATTCATAACAGTTTTCGAGCTTGAAATAAACACCAATCCAATTGAATTTAATCAGACGTCCAACAACATAGGAAAACTACCACCAGTCGACCCTCCATGATCATTAACAGAGTATGATGGCAACCTGACTAGCGAGGATAAAACTGCAATATATATATATATATATATATATATATATATATATATATATATATATATATATATATATATATATATATATATATAGATTCATTGAACCCTTCTGTATGCAAACACAAAAAGAAATTTTATCCAGATATAAGAAACGTTTCTTTGACATTGTCTTCTGAAATATCTACTAATGAACATATCTTTATGTACAAATTGGAAAGCAAAGCAAGATAGAAATATGTGAACTTAGAGAGAGTGTGAAAAACTGAAATTAATCAAATTGCATGCGTCACATCCAGTTCAAGCTCAATGTTTGTACGTGCTTCCTCTGCTTGCATAAATCCGGCTGTAATTTGTTTATCCATAAGGCTTCGTATGTGGCTAGCTCCCTTTTATTTTTGCACTTAGTAATTACTTTGAATGCTACGTCTGGAGAACATACGTGCGATGTTTCGATGATGTGTTGCGCAATAGCAGACGTGTATTCACCATTTGATTTAAAACAGGCGTTTAGTTTACAATGTTCTCTCATTCGAGTAATTAACCGTCTGGTCGATAAAATTGTCAGGGATGCGCCTCTTTTGTAATGGCGCCGTCTAATATTCTCAAAAATAGTTTCAAATATTTAGATAAATAGCGCTATGGCAAAAAGCGTTTTATTTGCTGGATGTACAATCAACAGGTTTATTTCTGTTAAATTGACTGTGATATGCCATCTGTGTACTGGCGCAGCCTGTTATTGTCAACATTATTTTAATCAGGTCATTTTGATCCTTCGTATTTTTAAAGAACGCTGGGGCTCGAACGCGGACTATTCTTCAGCTGTCGAATGCACAATTTTATTACAGTAAATTGTCAGGTATATGCTCCTTTTGTAAACACGTGTCGCATTATTCTCTGCATTATCTGCATGAGTTGATTTTGTTCCTGCTTTCAATCGCGTTTAATTTTTCAGTTGTCGAATCCACAATTTTCTTTCTTATTTACGCGGCCTGTCGTCCTGAACATTATTAGAATCGAGTAATCTTTAGTCCATATTGTTTTGTAAAAATTTACGTTGGGGCTCCAACGCGGTCTATTTCACACTTGATGCTGCCAATATTTCTTCTAAATTGTCAGGGATGTGACAATTGTGCACTGACACAGCCTATCTCTCTCAGCATTATTTAAATCAGGCAATCGTTTTTTCTAATTTTTTAGGCAAGACCCTTTGGCCTCAATGGGTTCTATTTCTCAGTTGTTCATTCCACATGTCTATTTATTCTAAATTGTCACGGACGCGAGCCTTGTACACTGACGTAGCTTATTGTTCTCAGCTATATTTGAATCAGGTAATCATTCGTCTTTCTATTTCTTGAGAAAAATACCGTCAGTCGCACATTACTGACACATTTCAAACATCCACGATCAACAAACAATAAATTACTGAGAGTGTGATGGTAACAATTCTTTAAATCAAGTTTGCGAGCTTGAAGTAAACACCAATCCCATTGTATTTAACCAGTCGTCGAACAACATAACAAAACTACCGCCAGTCATGTACAATGTATGCAAGACTACTAGAGGTGAGAGCCGCATATCTAATTTTCCTTCCCATATATATGCAATGCGGTTTGATCCTCGCTAGTAAGTTTGCCATCGTACTCTGATGATGGTCATGGAAGGTCAAAACGTGTCAGTGCGTTCCAACTGGCGGTAGTTTTGGTATGTTGTTCGCCGACTGGTTTAATACAATGGGATTGGTGTTTACTTCAAGCTCGCATATCCATGATCATCATCAGAGCGTGACCGAATACTTACCAGCTTGGATCAAACCTCAATGAATATATTTTAAAATCAAAATTCGATATGAGGCTCTCATCTCTTGTAGTCTCGCATACATTGTACTTGACTTTATATATCGTCTGCACACTTTCTAGGCATTCACTAATATTCAACTTTGGCCGCTCTCGCCACAAATATATAGGTAATACGATTAAACAATCAATGATCACGCGGGTGGTGTTAACAAAACTTTAAATTAATTAAATATATTTAAATCTTTTCTGCGTGCTTGAACTAAACACCATACCTATCGTTTGTAACTATTCGCTGAAAAAGAGAAATTCTATCGTCAGTCACACGTACTGACGCCTTTAGTCCTTTCATGATCATCGTCAGTAAAGTATTCGTAATCCTGTTATTATTTTAATGTTTATTCCTATTCTTAATCTTGTTCTTATTCTTAATTAGAATAATGATGAAAATAAACGTGGATTGAACTGTTTATATGTTTTATAAACTGAGGTAAAAAGAGAGTACTCCTAACTTTCTAAAATAATTATTTCCACGAAAAACGTAATATGACGTGTAGGACATGTTTTCTGATACCTACACCTAATCGAATGTTCTCGATTGGTGTTTCAATAGCAGTCTTTAACAAGACATCTCTGCCAATGACTGCATCTCTTTCCTGCTGATTTTCTTCTTTGTGCTATATATGGTCAACATTTGCTTCTTTTAACGGAGCAATCGCATCAATCCCTGATGGTTAACGTAAAGATTCCGCAAAAATTATTTGATGAATTGATGCTTTCACCTGGAGAGGTTTGAAGTAGAGAGTCGCTGCAAAAGGGATTACCTCCAAGGCATTCTAAAAGGGACATAGCTTTCCCATAAATTAACAGAATAACGTCAAAAAATATTCCAAAAGATTGCACAACTATCTAAAACCCGAAATAATTAGCATTTGTAAAGATCAGCTACCAACTTATTTAAACAGTAATTTATCGTGTTGTCGCGAAATTTAGCGTTATTCCACAGTAATTAAGACTAACTCTTGATTCTGTCTGATTACAATTTTAAGGGAATGAAGCATGCGATGAAAAGTGCCACCAAAACCAAATTCACGTATGTGCCATCTCAGATCAAAGAGGTTTCGTATTTTTATTGCAATTTTTATTAGAATTTTTTAAGCCAATCTTCGGGAAGGTGATTCCTTTCCACTGAAGCCCATACGCAATGCCTGTGGTACAAGCAATACTACGTGATGTATAAAATCTTGCTTTTCTACAATAAAACTATTTCATCATATATTAAGTGGTTTGAAAAATATAATATATATATTCTAAATTGTTATTGTAGTATTCAGAACCATTTTTTAGAAATATAAATATTTATTCATATAGATTGTTTATATAACACATATTTATATTGGCTAAGTAATGCTAATTATAAATGGATTTAGATAGTTATACAATCTTTTAGAAAGTGGCGATGTTCTATTAATTGAGGGGAAAGTGACATCCCTTATAGAATACCTCACAGGTGATCTCTTTAACAGAGAATCTGGACTTCAAACCCCTCCGCGTGACATCAATTCAGTTAAACATTTTGATGAATCTTGGTGAGCACCACCATCGATGGATGCTGGTTCTACGTTAATGGAGCAAAATGTTGACGATTTTGAACACGAAGAAAATCAAAATGGCAGAGATGCAGTCATTGACATTGATTCCATGTTAAAATCAGCAATTGAAACACCACTTGTAAACATTCAAATGCTTGTAGAGAAACTAAGTTAAGATTTTTATTACGAAACATGTTCTAAACGTCATAAAATTCATTATTATCTATATTACACCGTTTTGTGACAGTTGCATTTTTTCTTTACCGGTTACATTTCCGACAATTAACTTTGCAGTCCTATTTGACTTCATTAACTTTGCAATTAAAAACGTGTTTACTCAAACGCATAACCTATATCATTCTGTTTATAAACTGTTAATTACGTCGTTCTCCAAGTCAAACTTATATATTCTTTTCTAATATGCTGTTTCAAATGTAGATAACAATGTTGTTTCCATTACATTTGCAACATATTTTCGTTTAAATAATTATATTAGAATGCAATTATTACTCTCTTTTTTCCAAAATTTAGAAAACATAAATTACACAAAAATATTCATTCATGGCTAATTTTACAGTCTAGCGATATAATTTTTTAAACAATATACAATAAATGTAGTTGTTTGACGAAGCCGGAAGGATGAATACTTTTTTCATTGGACACAGAAATAAAATAATAATAATAATAGTAGTAATAATAATAATATGTTGTACCATTTTCCTCCTTAAAGAAAAGCTCATGAGTATCCTACACCTTTATACAAACCGATGTGTTCCATAGATGTCTTGAAAAGGTAAGGAGAGAATAAATAGTAGTGAATACAGTTAAAGGATGTTATTTTATTTTCAAAACTATATACGTTGATATTTGCGACCACTTTTATCCTATTTTAGAAAGCATGAATTTGATCTTCTTTCTGCCTTCATATAATGTACATAACTAATTTAATTTGAGCATAGAATGAAATCAACAATAAAATTATTATCGAAGACCGGGTTTATGCTTATTGAGCATTCAGCTTTAGTTAGCATTGTCTTGTTTTACATAGTTTTAAGTTTGTTTACTCATTTGTTATTTGTAAAAATATTGAAAATTTTATTCAATGCGTGGCATGATGATGTGTTGTGGGACTCTGAATCAAATGTCTATGTTCGCTCCCAGACCGCAGCATACCTATTTAATTCTGAAAAGTTCACAATAAGGATGATATGCCATCAATAAGATGAAATTTTTGATTATTTTACGACAAATTTAATTTCTGCCAACAACGTCTTCATGATCAAATCCTACCATTATATTTCTTGTGTTTTAAACTAATTTGCAGAAATTGCATTTAAAAGCTAAAGCCCCATTAGATTGAATAAATTAATATTCAGGGTATAAACATTGTAATTGTCGACAATTTCACTGCAATGTAATACTGTAAAAGAAAAATAACGAAATTTATTATTGTAAATATAATTTACCTTCCAGTTTACTAATTATACACAATTTGCGATGTAAATATAAAGAAGTATTAAAATACACACGCGCATAAATACCAGGAAAATGGATATTCAAAGTCAATGGTCACCGACTCTTAATATTGTGATGTTCTAATAAGCGTATAAACATTCAAGAAATATATAAGTAGCTTGCATGAACAAATAAACAGAAGTTAGATGAATGGGCATCACAGAGGTAATCGGCATGAAACTGTGTCGAAGGAATAGAAAAGTGTCAACTTATAAAACGAATACCAACGCATGCTTTGGTTATTTAGGTTTAAAATATTTTCATAACGAGCATATTGTATAGACCAAGCGCGATAATATGGACGCCATAGCATTTGTGAATAATAAAGTTCCTTTAATCCTATTATGGCGCAACCACAAGCACAACTGCCAAGACATCAGCGAAAGCTGAAGTCGCCTAAGCCAATCTCAAATGTGCGCTGGGAAAAAACGACCTGGTGATGTACGAACGATTAAAAGATCTGATTGCACAACATACAGCACTACATGTCGTTCAGAAAAATGCTTCGTTGAAACTGCCCCCGACAGATCCAATGTAGCCCTGGGCGCTACATTACAACAAGAAGTTGATGGGGAAATGCATCCTATCGCACTTTATTCTAAAACGTTAGATGTCACAGAAAATAAATATTCGGCAATGGAAAGAGAATTAATAGTCCTGCACGATTCCTGTCCCCACTGTGAACCATATCTCATTTTAACCCCTTTGAAGTGAAGATTTACAATGCATCGTTAGTGACGACCTTATAGAATGGTTCATAAAATTATCCGGAAAAAGTAAATCGTAAAATGATCCGTCCTAGTCATGTGAAAGGCAAAGATAATGTGGTGACTGATTGTTTATCTCGCATTGAAATAAATTCAATAATCCATCAGAATGACAAACTCTGGAAATACATTCAGACGCAACAACAAGCAGACAAAGAACTCACATCATAGCGACGAAGGTACTGCGACCGATTTACTACGTTCAAGTTAAGTGATGCGGAGGTCATCGCATATAATATTGAAGGAGAGGTGGCTATAACAATTTGGCTTCCACCAGATTGTCGACTCCTGGTTTTTGATGAATAATACAATCTGAGTCATCCTGGTGAGGATGGTACGAGAAGACTGCGGCATGAAGCTTTTCTGGCCTACCATTCGATGAGATATTACCGCAAGAGTAAAAGCATGCCGAATATTTCAAATCTCGAAAGTTTTCCGTCATACTCACTAAAATTTTGGCAGTTTTGATCTGCTTAGCGCTCGATTTAAATTAACCCATGCCGACATAATTACTCTCCCTAAAGTACGTGGTATGAAAATAATTGATTGGCACTGGTCAAGATTCGGATTTTGAATACCAAGCTGCAAATTTAATGATACGCATTTTTTGGGATAAAGTATAATTCTTGGGAGTCGATGTGGGGAGAACTGCAACTTATAATCCTATGTGTAAGGGTCTTGTGGAACATATACATCGAGAGTTAAAGGCGGCGATGTGTACGTCTCGCGAGCAGTCCTATTGGCTTACGGCACTCTCATTAGTACTAATTTGTATGTGATAGAGGTATCGCCTTAAAAGCAGAGCATCAGTTGCATAAGCCAATTTTGGTCACAATCCGCAACCTCCGACAGATTTAATGAGCAGTTTTGAGGTTAGTGATGAATCACCAGCGGCGGAAATTACACAACAGATACGGCGTGTCCTAAATAGTCTGCGAGTGCCATCAATGAGAGAACACCATCCGCCAGTGTATATTTCGAAAGCTTAATATACATGTAAGCAGCCCTATGTCTGAAAAGACGTTGAGCAGTCGACGTTAAAGCCAAAGTATACGAGATCTCATCCGATAATCAAGCGTGGTCCTAAAATCTTCGTAATTGATTACAACGGTAATCATAAATCACTGTATATTGATCGATTTGAGCTTGTATTTGAGATCCAGAATAATTCACCAAAGAGAATGGGTTGTGAAAATGATCAAGAAGGGCCATCAACATGTCAATAGTTAACGAGTTCATCAGAACCCAGAGAATAGTGGCATGACAAAAACTACATCAGAGTACACTCAAGACATGAGATAAATACCCCACCCACGAGTACAATTTAAATTTTATTTAGTTGACGTCAAATATGGTAGTGTAATTTAGCACGACCACGTTTATGGTATTTTTTATTTTTTATTTACATAAATATTTTCTCAGATTATGAAGTCTTCATTTTCGTAAGTCAGATCATTTTTTGTTTGACCGACCAGTGAGTGCCTAATATATCGCTGTATACCATTATCAAGTTCAAAGTTCTATATGGAACCACACATTCTTTCCATTAGTAAATGACTTATTATAATCTCTACTTAATTTAAATCGATTCTCTAATCAGCATGGTTGTTCGTTTAACTATGAGTATTGATGTGTCTACAAAACCAGTTAGTTGAATGCCATAATTTGACTGAATGGCATGCCAGATAAGGCGAATGCACATGTCCAGAGAATGCTCCAATTGTCATATATAAGGCTAAGGTGAATACAACAGAAATTCCTCGCAGAAGTGCACGAATTGAGATGAAGCAATCAGCACAATGATGGAAGCATACTTCAAGCCGCATAAGTGAATATAAAATAATGCATAATTGTATTTCGTTTTACTAAATGCACAAGCTTTATACGAGCAAACTCCTATATATAATCAATTAAAAATAATGCATTTTTGTTGAGTTATAAATGGCCTCTGGCGGATTAGAAAACTTGGTAAGAGAATTGTCTGCACAAACGAACACGTTGACTGGTATTTATGGATAATTAAGTCTCGGCTGGAAGACACACGTATAATAAATTCAGAGGGATTCCACATAAAAGACCCAATCAATATGGGTGAAGTCAACACCGTGTATTCCGAATTATTACAAAACAAGATTGTTCATATATGTTTCGTACAGAATTGAAACTAAAATTTATGTTCAAATTTCGTCCGTATTAAATAACAATGAGGATAATGGTGGAAGATCTGCAAGCTCTCTGCTTGTTGTAGTTAATACAGGTATTCAAAATGCCAATAGGAAAAATGAAAGTCGAAGATGGATCTTTGTGGTTTAGTGAGCAGATTAACAAATTTACTCGAAAAGCATTGGACCTAACACTCAATTCACATTATTCCAAACTAGATAAGGTGAGCAAGAATTTTAAAATGCCTCCTCTGGTATGAATAAAAATGTCGAGGAAAATGACAAAATCAGCACAATTTTGTGTTTTAAAACAAATCGTTGAGGTTTAAGCATTGTCATCTTAAATCATTGTGCAGCATGGCCATTAAGATTGAAACAACGATAAAAGGATTTTAAAAATAACAAATCAATCAAACGTACTGAATTCATAATATTTTTGTCTCTAAACGTGGAAATTTTAATGCTACATAGGAGTCTCGAGAAATTTCCGAAGGAAAGAAGATCTGATACTCTTACTTGGTGTTAAAAACAATTAACAGGTAATGATGCAATACCAAATTGCACAAAATTTGATTCTTTTAAACAATATATCCACTTCACGAAGGTATGTCCACTCAAAACACTATTTTGCATAAAATGAAAGCTCGCTCTTTAATCAGTTAACTAAGTGATTCTGAACAAATACTTCTTAGCAAAGAAAAATATTATTGTTTCGTAGTAAAGCAAAATTATTAGAGTAAAAATTTGATCGAAAAAAGCAGAAAAATGTCACAAGTAAAATTAGATAAATTGATTTCGATTTATGTACTATTTGTTGATTTGCCTAATACAATTCTCTTCATAAGTAGCATGCATTGAATCTGAATAATTTACAATATTTTGGAAATTAGCAGGCCAATTTGTCATAACGGAAAATATATACTAAGAATGGAGACTTGATATTACTAATTTTTAGTAATCACAGGAAAACTTGATTCTTTCATATAGGCAACTTGTGCCCGGTTATTCCGTCATATAGCACTACGACTAGAATACACGCTGAAGTTTCGATCAAACGTCGGCTCTGTTCTTCAGAATGATTATCAATATTATCTAAAAATAACCTTAATCAACGTCGATCTTTCATAGTATTTGCATATATTCCCCACCGTATACAGCACATATGTCAAGGATGCTATCTACTCAGATATAAATACTCTAATAAGACGGTCGAGACATTCTGACATAGCCATCTTTATGAGTTGTATAAATTCAGACGCATATAAGTCGTTTCGATAAATGGCGTCCCGCCGGATTCGGAGGTCATGAATCAATTTGTTATAGATGGCAAATGTGCATCTAGAGTTGCGTTATTTTGTGAACACGCAATTCGACTCGGACTTATATGTTGTAGATTTTCACCCACATTTTCCGGAAAGCTAAATTATAATTAGTCTCTTAAAAAATATGGATATATTTTAAAATCGAAAATATTTGTCCTTGATAAAAAAAAATTCGAACGTAATTTCGACGAACATAAATTAGCTAAGCACAATGCAAGTACTACTATATGTGGTGTTGTAGTCACCAAGAGAATTCGTCATTTGGGTTTCTGTAAAGCCTGTTGAGATTCTCGAAACACAGCACCAAATTCTTACCAGCTCTGCTTATGATAAAGACAGTGGAATTATAAATTGACATATTAGACAGTCGGAAATTTGATCTTCAATGCTTTTGTAACAAGGGAGAAGAAATGGAAAGAATGCGCATCAGAAAACAAACTATGTTCGATTCGACTTACTCGCGCAAGAAACTAGAGAAAATTGAATGTTAGCAGAACAATAATCTAATAAACGATAAAGCTTCAAGGCTTGATTGGTGGGCCGAACACTTTCCTTTGAAACCTGTATCTTGGTTTTCTGAAAGGATGCTCGCATCAAGTGTGGAGCTCTAAACAAGGACAGCTGCCCGAGTTAGAAATACGGAATGCAATCTTATCTATGAAACATCGTAAAGATGAAGCTCCCGATGGTCTGCAAATGTCCGCATTTAAAGATGGTAAATTTAGTAATCTATTCACTAATCTACTTCTTTCACATAGAAAGAGAACTTGCCAGTTGCTCAGGGCGAGCCGACCAACATTTCCATCTTCAAAAAAGGCCACTGTAGTTCGTCTGATAACCGTTATTGTATCAAATTGACTCCTGTTGTATCTAGGTTATATACTTCGATTATCTTGCATTATTTTAGAGCTCCTTGTGAAGCAAATACTAGAGAGTAACAAGCCAAATTCAGCCCAGTTTGAGGTTGCATATTTCTTATTTTTATCTTGACACAAGTTCTTGCACGCAATAAAAACCATTTTACTAGACTTCGAGTGCGCATTTGACTAAATGGATAGTGACGAACTATTCGATAACCTATCAAAAGTGATATTCAAGATAATTTTCTAATTATTCTACATTCTGTCTAAAACAAATTATCGTACAACATCAAAACTATCATGATTACATGCATAAGCTGTTAGCTTATGCAAGCGCTTCTTTCACATATCCAGCTTTTCTAATTCTAAGCGATTTAAGGTGTCGTCCAACAGATCTACAGGTTTTTTTAAAGGCGAGCTTGAGGAGATATGACGCCTAATTTTGTGGATCTTTTCAGGATTAGCAGTTACAATAACTCACTTTACGGGAATGTTTAATGCAACATAAAGAAAGATCTGTATTATGCATAGCAGATATTTTGCTTTAATGTACGCAAATTGAAAGCGCCGGTTTCCATAAATAGTGACAAAAATAATATTTTAGGCACAAGGATTATTAGGGATTTATGGCAGAGAGTACCTAGTTACTATGAGTACATTTATCTCGATAACACAACAACATTATGGCCGAGAAAGCATTAGGCTAGGCTTCTTTGCGGTTTTTATTTTATCATGTCATAAAAAACTAGGCCTCACAGCTCACTTTGCCTAACTAAGAAAAGAGAGTTGCGAAGATCGCCACTAAGCTCGACTAGATGCCATATCGCGCAGGTTTTCGAACCAAGAACAATGCTGCAAACTTGGACCCCAGCCTGACATACGAGTGGGTCCAATACTACCCAATTTGAATGTAGTTGACTTTAATTGTTTCTGCCATGTCGAAATCTGCCCACCTTGTATTTTACGCCAATATGATGCTGAGTGAGTGAACAGTGCTCTACTGGGAAATAGAATTGCGGGCATACGTGAAATGTGACCTAGCCAACCTAGTCGATGGAGCCTTATTTGTTTTTCTAACCAGAAGCAATTTTGGCAGATCCAAAAATAAGTCTACGGAATTCAGCGTTGGATATTCGCTTTTGGTAACCTACATGGGCTATGCTTCTCAGATAACCGTGTTCGAATACCTCTAAGCGTGTAAAATAATCTAATATAAGGGGCCAAATCTTACTAGTGTATAATAAAACTGCACGTACATATGCCTAGTAAGCACGACTTTTAAGGCAGACTGAAATACTCGCGTTTTTTATAATTGGCGAAGGTTCTAGAAAGCTGACCCATTAATTGCTTACATATGTCAGTATAAACTAAGAATTGTAGAGTGTAGAAAAGGAAATTCATCCAGTAGACCGGTTTCGTCCTTATTGGGAACTCATCATGTACTGGCCAGAATTTGCCGCGGACAGGATTCGAACCTGGGCACGTCTGCTTCGAAAACTGGTGCTCTAACCAATGAGTCATCCTGCCGCACACTAGAATGCACACAATTTTCAGTTATATACTAACTAATGAAACATGTTTAGTCCATTTTTCGTTCAGGTGGAGTTCATATGTCGTCCCTTTAGACCTAAAGTTCCAACTAACCATCCCCAATCTGTCATTACTGAACAGACACCACACTACATGGGGAAGTGGTATTGAAATAAACATTTATATAATTAAACGAACATTTGTCGCGCGTATGGTGATAACAATTATTATAATCAAGGTTACGGTCTTGATATAAACACCTGACCCATTAATTGCTTACATATGTCAGTATAAACTAAAAATTGTATAGTGTAGAAAAGGCAATTCATCCAGTAGACCGGTTTCGTCCATGTTGGGAACTCATCATGTACTGGCCAGAATTTGCCACGAACAGGACTCGAACCTGAGCACGTCTGCTTCTGAATCTGGTGCTCTAACCAGTGAGCCATCCTGACGCACACTACACTGCACACATTTTTCAGTTATATACTAACTAATGTAACTTGGTTAGTCTATTTATTTGTTCTTATGTCCATATACGTAAATGATTACTTAAATCCTTATACTGGATGAATTGCCTTTTCTACACTATACAATTATTAGTTTATACTGACATATGTAAGCAATTAATGGATCAGGTGTTTATATCAAGACCGTAACCTTGATTATAATAATTGTTATCACCATACGCGCAACAAATGTTCGTTTAATTATATAAATGTTTATTTCAATTCCACTTCCCCATGTAGTGTGGTGTCTGTTCAGTAATGACAGATTGGGGATGGTTAGTTGGAACTTTGTGTCTAAATGGATGCCATATGAGCTCCACCTTAAGGAAAAATAGACTAACCAAGTTACATTAGTTAATATATAACTGAAAATTGTGTGCAGAGTAGTGTGCGGCAGGGTGGCTCAGTGGTTAGATCACCAGATTGCGAAGCAGACGTGCCCAGGTTCGAGTCCTGTCCTCGGCGAATTTTGGCCAGTACATGATGAGTACCCAATAAGGACGAAACCGGTCTACTGGATGAATTGCCTTTTCTCCACTATACAATTCTTAGTTTATACTGACATATGTAAGCAATTAATGGGTCAGGTGTTTATATCAAGACCGCAATCTTGATTTTAATAATTGTTATCACCACCCACGCAACCTATGTTCGTTTAAGTTCTAGAAAGCTATTCGAACTTTTGCAATTCTCATACACACCTCGTCAGGCATATTGCTTGAATTATTGATAGAAATTATTAGGTATGTAAACCTGTCAAATAGGTCTAGATCTTCACTGTGCATTTGCAGGTTTGCAGTGAGTGCTAGGTGATCCTGTAAAATTATCTTACATTTATAAGATTGGAATTTCTTAAAGAAAGACTGCTAATCTATTCAAGGTAGTCTGAGCAGAATCTCGATTGTCGAATAACAGTGTAGAGGACGATATTTCCACCGTCGCATTGATGGCCCCACCAGAGAATTTCAGAAGCACCTTGGATAATTTCAGAAACAAACTTTGGAAGAAGAACCGCGCAATGTCGTTGAGATGTTAATGGCAGAAATTAAACAGAGATATCATCGGGGAAGGTCGGCACAAATGTGGGAGCTATAGCACCTAGAGGAAATGGGGCGTCAACTTCAATTAGAATTTTATGAACGCCTATGTGTGAAAGCTTCTCGACTGAATATATCTCAAAATGTGGTGAATTCGATTTTAACAGCAGAGCTGCCAGCCAGACTTAGAGCCACCTTAGAAGTTTTTAAGACGATGAATATTAATTGTGTTGTTTCTATCTATATTGGTTGCGTCGTTTATGCGGATTCCATCAGAATTTATTATTAATGTATCATTCATCCGAGACCTAATTATACCAATTCTAAAGTCAAGTTGTCCACTTGTGCAGTCAATCCTTTAATCAAAATTTCAA